>JABUQX010018682.1:22500-25000 GCA_015478945.1 Trachelipus rathkii
TCACAAAATGTTCGCACTAAATGTTCTCTCACGTCCAGTGCGCGACCCGTCATACTATGTGCTAAATACAGCCAATTCACTAAACTTACGCGTCGGTTATGGTACTTCTAAATAACTTTTATTGCTTTAATTTTGAAAAGATTATCTCGGCAAGATTGCTGAAGTTACTGGGAGTGTCAGAAACATTATAAAAACTGTACACACGTCTGGAATACTACAAGACAACATATTATTTTCAATCAACAAATATTCTGCCACTTGTATTATTTTTTGTCATTTTTCTTTTCTTTATTTCACTTGCCACAACATTCCTGAAGCAGACAATTTCCGTAACTAAAGAACTTGTCACGTCGGATTCATATTTTTTGTAAAACTTGTCAGCAGACTCCATGAGCTCTTTATCTGTTTCTTCTGTAAGGGCTGTAGGGCTCAAAAAGCAAAACATGTTTCACCTTCCTCATACTCTGGTACCTCCGATTCACTTGGCCTATTAGTATATCAATGGCTCTGTAAAAAACCCTCACCCTGAAATTGTGCAAAGGATCAATGAAGTCAACATCTTTAGAAAGCTCATCAAAGAAGCTTGTCACTTTGCTTTTGCGTTTAGTAGGCAATGAAGTCTCAATTTGCCAGCTTCTTGCAATTTCCTGGGCCTCTTCCACTAGCTTGTAAAACTCTCCCCGCAACTGGTTTAGTTTGGTGACACACTTTTCTAAAAGAGTGGAAGCTTCATCCAGGGATATGTCTGATTTTTGGAGTGTTTTAGAAGTGATGTTAATATTTTCCAAAATTTTGCTTTGAAACACAAGCATTAAAATGAAGTGAAAAGTAGACATTTGTCTTTTTAATGCTGTCGCCTCAACTACTTCAGAGCTCTTTGTTGAAGTTAGGATGATTTTTGATAAACCGTTCAAAATATAAATGAAATTAACTTTGACTACCAACAAGCAATCGAACCTCGAAGACAATCTAGTTGGGCACAGCCTTTTAATTGTTTTGTTGACCATGCAGGTTTCTGAAGAAATTTCTTTCAGTGATTGCCATCTTGGAAGACTGACTGAAATACCCATATATCTCATTAATCACATCATAAAAAACAATCATTTCTGTAATCTCCTTTACAGAATCATTCAAGACTAAGTTAATTAAGGTTGTGATTTGCACAATGCACATACTCTGCATTAGGCGACTTTCGCTTGATTTTGGTCTGCACTCTGCAGTCCAATGTACTTCCCACTCATAACAAAAATATCGATATATCGATATATGGATATTTAAAAAAAATATCAATATATATCGGGTTAAAAAATATCGTGTTTTGCACAATATATATATATATAGTATATATATATATATATAGTAATATATATATATATAATATATATAGTATATATATATATATATATATATATATATATATTATTATATATATAAATATAAATACAGAGGAGAGAGAGAGAGAGAGAGAGAGAGAGAGAGAGAGAGAGAGAGAGAGAGGAGCCCGAGTAGTAAAAAGTTACTGGAGTCGCCGCTGATATATATAATTTTTAACACTATTTTATTTTTAATAAACGTGATGAATCTTAATGCGCGAGCAACACGGGGCTTGCGGGGCGTTATTTATTGACCGCCACTGCATGTCTCTCATTTAAAAAGTTTTGCCTTCAGATTTTTTATTATAAAATCTTTATATCAAATCTCGACAATAAATATCCGCGCAACATCCACAGGGCAAAGTGCGGATGCGGATCTTTAATAATGTGGCGGATGCGGTGCGGATGTTACCTGCAATGCACTAATAATATATATATATATATATATATATATATATATATATATATATATAAATCAATGCAGGGATACTCTTCAATGAGCAAAGCGGGCTTTCATCAAACGAAAGTGCGCTAACCTTCTTGGTTCTCCTACTGACAAATCTCTCTGGCCTCTTGACTAAAACATGTCTAACAACTTCTGTAAATCATCCTTTCCTCCTCTTATTCGATCTGATGGCTCTGTTGCTAACTCTCCAACTGAAAAGGCCAATCTCTTTGGCCCCTATTTTCCTCTAACGTCAACCGGAACGATTCCTGGGCATTCTCTCCTCCTCCTGCCTTCTCCTCTCAGGTGTTTTATGTCTTTGCCTGAGATTACATTTGATCGGGTGCATGGGCTCCTGAGATCTATGAACGTTAGGAAGGCGGGTGGCCAAGATGGCATTCCTCCCCGAGTTTTGAGGGAATGTGCTTACGTGCTCAACCCGCCCCTCGATCAACTATATTCTCTATGTCTCAAAACTAGCACTTTCCCTCAGTGTTGGAAGCACGCACATTTCCAACCTATTCCGAAAAAAGGAAGCCGCTCTGATCCTTCTAACTATCGCCCTATAGCTCTCACTTGTATTCTATCTAAGATCTTTGAAACCCTTCTTAACTCTCACTTCTTAGACCATCTGGAATCTCATTCTCTTCTTTCCGATCGCCAGTACGGCTTTTGGTGTTCA
>JABUQX010018682.1:30000-37500 GCA_015478945.1 Trachelipus rathkii
TATATAAAACAAAAAAAATCAAAACTGAAGGAGTCGTAAAACAGAATAGGGCCACAGCAAGATCGATTTTTCGGAACTTTCCTAGTATTTTCGTATTTTGAAAAAGAAATATTATAAATGAAAAATACCTAATATACGGTACTAGCGTTTTAAATATACGATCGTTCGGGGAAAATTTTTTTTATGATATTTAACGTATTTAATAAATATTATATATAAAATAAATTTATACCTTTATTTGTAGTGTTTTTGAAAAGTATCTATCATTTTTTTCATACAGATCATCATTTTGATATTTACGTCTGTACATAAAAGTTGTTAAATATAGATCAAGTTGTAAGCAATATCTACCAGCTTTTGGTAATCTTTGTTTCACCTATTGAAGAAATAGTAACATTAGAATATATTTGGCTGACGATATGTAATGTAACACAATATTACATAGGGGAAACTTTAGATTAGGGGCACAGATATATCTCAAAAAGTACGACACTTACAGAAAAACCAATTACATATTTGGAATCAGCGTATAAAGCAGGGCTGCAGAGTCATTCAAATTCAAATTTTGATTTTCGACTCCGACTCCACTTAAATAAAAATTTGCGACTACGCGACTCATAACGGACCTTGCTCACGTCGAAAGAATAAGTCCTAATCGAACATCAACGTACATCCCTTGGCTAGCATGATAATATATGTCAGATTCTAAACCAGACTGTACCGCAAGAGCGTACCTGGCATGATAATTGCAAGTGACGTAGGCACATACTGGGACTCACGAAACTTATCCTCAATGACATCAACAGGCGACTTAACCGGATCTCCGAAACAGTACTCAAGCTAGGAACAATATGAATAATTGCTTATTAACCAGATATGATAAGAAAAAAAATAGATTTGAAGACAAACGCGAAGCAGACGTTAGAATATCCCGCCAAAAATAAAAAAATTAAATAAATAATAGCAATATATTAATAAATAATATATAATAATATAAAATAAATAATAAATAAAAAATATAATATAATTATATATATAAATACATAATAAGTAATAAATAATATAAGTAATATAATTATATACTATAATAATAAATATAGATATAATATATAAATATATATATACTAGTATATAATATATATTTAAATAATGATAGGGCCAAATTGTAAAAACTGTACTGTGACTAGTGAGGATATAGTCAATCACCTCACAAGGCTAGCGTAAAAACCCAGAACCTCCTAAGTTTCTGATCACAAACTGGTATAAATATAATGAAAATTAATTTAGGCTAAGTTAGGTTAGTAGGCTAAGTTAGGTTAGGTTATGGTATAAAGCGTTAGGTTAGGTTAGGTTAGGTTAGGTTAAGTTGGTTAGGTAGTTCACAGTACAGTTTCTACAAATTTGCTTAATATAAATATATATATATATATAAAATAATAATTAAATAATAATATTATATAATAAATTATATAATATATAATATAATAAATATATATAAAATATAATATATATAATATATATATATATAATATAGGTATGAAAGTTAGAACGTGTAATAAAAATGTAACACAATACGGAAAGTTTAAGTAAGAACTAAGTATTTGAGAAAACTTTAATTTTTTTTCCATTTTTTGTAAAATAAAACACGAAAAAAAGAAGAAATTAATATTTCTGAAAAATGAGCTTCACTGATAATATATAATATATATATATATACTTTAAATATTATATATATTATAATAAAATTTATTATCGAAAGATAAACATATTTTTATATATCAAATATATATTATATATATATAATATATTATATATATATATATAGTATATATATATATATATATATAGAGTTTTTATATATAAATATATATATATATATATTTATATAATAATAATAATAATAATAATAATAATAATAATAATAATAATAATAATAATAATAATAATAATAATAATTAGTGAAAATAACGTCCGATGGCTTCAATGAAGCGTTCAAATCTTTCTTTTTTGAAGTTTCTGTACCAGATGAAAGTAGAAAGGTAGCCAAGAAAACAATTTTTTGATCTTCCCTTCTTAGGTTTTTCAACTTAATCTGTATGAAGGTGAAGTTGCATTTAATGTTAACAAATGGGTTACTAATTGAAAGTGTTTTAAACATCGAATATGTTAACTTTCGTTACGTTACATCCGATATGTTAGATTAGGTTACGTAAGGTTAGGTTAGGTTAGGTTAGGTTAGGTTAGGTTAGGTTAGGTTAGGTTAGGTTAGGTCAGGTTAGGTTAGGTTAGGTTAGGTTAGGTTAGGTTATGTTTGGTTAGGTTAGGTTAGGTTAGATTACGGTAGTTTAGGTTAAGTTAGGTTTGGTTAGGTTAGGTTGGGTTAAGCTATATTACATCTAATATATTATGTTAGATTAGATTACATTAGGTTAGGTTAGTATTTTGTTTCATTAATGCATCCTTCATTTTATAGAATTTTGACGATGAGAGCTTTTATATTTTAACATTTCAGCATCAAATTTTCATGGATTTCTACAATTTTCTTTTTAACCCATGCATTCTAAAATGCAAATATCTCGACAAAACTTAACCAGTATACACGTTTGTTGACTTAAATTAAGAATGCTCTTTATTTGAGTAAAGTACATTCATTAACAGAGTAGTAAATAAAAAAAAGTACATTTTTGTATGACAGTTTTGCGTTATGTAGCCAAAAATTCGCAGGCGAAACCGTGTAGAGTTTATTGCAATTTCTTGACGAACACCTGAAGAAGAATTTTTCTTTTATCTTGAATATTCTACATTTATTCTTACATATTTCACAATATATATATATATATATATATATATATATATATATATATATATAAGTATTGATATATATATTTAATATAATAATATATATATATATATATATATATATATATATATATATATATATATATATATATATATATATATTTTAGGGGCGAAATGAAATTTTTTTCTTGACCTGACCTGACCTAACCTAACCTAACCTAACCTAACTTGACCTAACCTAACCTAACCTAACCTAACCTAACCTAACTTAACCTAACCTAACCTAACTTAACCTAACCTAACCTAACCTAAACCTAACCTAACCTAACCTAAACCTAACCTAACCTAATTTCACCCCTAAAAACAGGTAAAAAAAAAAAAAAAAAAAAAAATTTCATTTCGCCCCTAGAACATCTATTTATGTATCATAGATGCTACCAGTGAAAAAATGTTTTTTGATCCGAGCTCACGTTCCGTGTGGGCGTTAAGTAACTTTGTTCTATATACTATAATATATAATATAATATATATATATATTATATATTATATATTATACAATATATATATTATATATATATATATATACGACAGCTCCGTTTAAAATATACATAATATATATATATATATATATAAAGTCGTTTTATGATTTAAACTAACGAACACCCTAGAGTAGACTGCATAGATATCAGTTGTACGGGGTCTCTTCGGCCTCTAGTGGACGACGGGGGGAATTTCCGTCCCCCCTCTGTCCCACATCGTCGGCTCGAGCCCCTAAAAATTGAAGTTAAGGAAATATATATTTCCATTAAGGGTCGAGCCCCCTAAAAATTGAAGTTCAAGAAACATATTTCCATTAAGCCCCCTAATATTTTTTTTTTATTAATTATTTTTTTATTATTTATCAATATTATATATATATTAATATATATATATAGATATATGATAAGTACTATTATTATTATAATATACAGCTTTAAATTACTCATATATTGAAATATTGTTATTTGTTTCTAGTAAGTGTGTCTACATTTTCTAGATTTTTTTATATATAATTTATTTTTTTAGTTATATAAATTATATATTTATATAATAATTATATATTATAATATATAAATTATATAATTACCTCTTAATTGTAGTGATTAGATGAAATAGAAAAGGCTGTATACTTATACATGTCTTTCCAAAAATAGTATGCATAGCGAAACTGGAAACTATTGCTCATGCTTGTAGGGCCATATCCAAGAAAACACAATATCTGTGACAGCATAAGATCAAAAACCTCTCTCGATTACGAAGCGATAATATTGAGGTTATAATCAACAATATAAATCTACAACTCTTTTATAATATGATATTGGTTTATACAAAATAATAATATTAGTCTAAATATATTAGTATATGAGTTATTATCATTATAATAGGCCTATTCAATAATTATTATTTTATATATTATATTATTAATTATTATTATTATAATATATAATTATATATTTAATATTATTTTTTTTAATATTATATTTATAAAATTCACTACAACTAAAATAAAAATATTAAAATTAAATTTTATTTTAATTTACTTTATTTGTATATATATATATGATCGGATCATCTCTCGTGTCTCGGTCTCTACTAGTGCTCCGGACTTCAGCTTGTGAGTCTGTGAGGTCGAGCTCTTTTTTAAAAAGATCTCGCTCTCCTTCATTCTGTCCGGGTTAACCACTAACGTCTCTCAGCGTTGATCCGTCCAGGCATACACTTATTATTTTAAAAGGTATGTCTGTTGAATATATAATGAGATATAAATATCGGTGCCAGGTCGCATGCATTCTTACTATCGTCACTATGATATTCTCAAATAGCATCATAACTCAAAGCGTATCAGTAAAAACGGAATACATTGGATAACGAGATGCTGGTCCAAATAATTTCTTAGGGCTTAGACGAGAAAATTTGTGAAACAATAAAAGAATATAAAAAAATAAAAAATAATAAAAAAAGTAAAATATATTAATATATATAATATATTATCGTCTCAAAAACTAACATAAGCTACAGCGGAAAAATGGAATACATTTTTGAGAAATCCTAGAGTAATAATTTAACTAACAATATGTGAAAAAAATATTGCTTATAATTATATCTCGCTCAACAACAACATACAGTAGAGAGAGATCGGTCGACGTCCAGCAACGGCGCGAGAAACAATGTGAGAGAGATGAGCGAACTCTTTTTGCACATCTCACCCGCGGTTAGAGTTTCAGCGATAAGAGGCATTAGGTAACACACAGACAGAAAACAACAACATACAAAGAGAGAGAGATAAAATACCGAAGAGACACCTCTCCCAGTGTGAGGTTAGTGGAGAGATATTGTTCTACTATCCACCGTATATGTGCGCCCAGGTTGAAGGACAAGTCTCTGAGAGAGGACCCCGACCTTTCCACCATTTTCGTGTTCTCGTTTAGAGAAAATAAATTAGACTCTTCTTATTTTGAGAATAAATAGAGTGTTTCTATATATCTACAATTTTTTAGTTTATATAATTCTTAAAAACTATTAAGAATACCCCAAAGGGTTATACCTCACCGTATGGCTAGGAAAAGTCAGTCTATGGTTAATTTTCAATCTAGCAAAGTCTTTACCTTAGGTGGGATATCTATACGGGAGGGAAACCAATAAAAGGCCTCTAAAAGGGTAGGCCTACTTATATGTCTACCACCTCTATCCTGATTAAGCTACTACTCTATTAAACAGACTAATTTTTTTTAATTTGTTTTTTTTTTTTTACATTTCTTGTATGTCAAATCAAAATTTATCTTATGTATATTCATTTGCGCTGTAGCTATTTGTAGTTCGGTTTGACGAATAAATTTATTTTTATTTTTTTTATTATTTTTTTTTTACATTTTCCGCTTACTAAAATTGGAACAGCATTCCACCAATTGTATTCCGTTTTTACTGCATAGCATTAATAGTTTTGAGATACATATGACGGATATACTAAACGCTGACCAAAAATAGCTATAATTCACTGAAAGTAATAATGAGACATTTAATGAAATAAATTTATTTAGAAGAACTGATTCATACAAAAAGTGTAAAAATATTTTAATATTTTTTTGTTGTAGTGATAATATTAAAAACTAATAGCAAATATTATAACTATAATAATATAAAATAATATGAATAGGCCTATATGACACCATTTACTAAATTGACTAATTTTTTTGATAAACAACTTAAAAGAGTGTGATTTGTGTACCTCAATTCATAAATTTCTGGTACGATTTGTCACCCAACCTTCCCAATTAGGAATATATATATATATATATATATATATATATATATATATATATATATATCTATATTATATATATTATATATAATATAATAATATATATAGATGTATTATATATTTTTCATACACCCATATATATATATATATATATATATATATATATATATATATATATATATATACTTTCGTGCCTACGTATCTATCGTAGATAATTTTTTTAGACAAACTGTTTAATTCGTAAAGATCATGCCAAAATGCTCTAGATCAGGGGTGGCCAACCCTGTGGCGCATGCGCCAAACTTGGCGCATTGGAGATTATAAGTGGCGCATTGCTACGGGCTACCTTTTGGGAGATTTTATATTTTAACTGGGCCAAAACATCAAGCCTATTTTCTTACAAATTTATTTAATGAAAACTAAAAATTCATTTTATTTCCAGAAATTTGTTAAATCTGGCAGGATATAAAGAAGTATGTTAACAAATATCGTAATGTTTATGCATTTTATTTTGTAGCGTCGACTTATATTCAATATATTTTCCCGCCAAAATTCATATTAAATTTCATATTAAATTCATATTAAATTACCTTGTAATAAAACATCGTCAATGATCATCATTTGAAATTTTGTGTTTATCACGTGGATTAGTGCAGTTAGTGTTCTCTTCATATTTCTTAAATTATGATTTTATTTTTTTTCATCAGCAAGCCATATTAGAAATTAGTGCCGGATTTTTTAAATCAAAGAATTTTAAAAATATAATTAATAGCAGAATTCATTCTGTTGATTTCTTAATATATATATATATATAATATATAAATATATAATATATATAATATATATAATAGTAAATTATTATATTATTATATATATATATAATATATATATATATAGTATTACTTATATAATATAGTAATATATATTATTATATATATATATATATATATATTATATAATATATATATTATATTATACATATATATATATAATAATATATATATATTGGGCGCATCTGAACTCGTCTGTGAAAATATTTGCGCATGGTATGAAAAGGTTGGCACCCCTGACATTAGAAACATTATAAAAAAAGGTTCGATGTATCAGAATATATATAATAGTATATATTATTATATATTAATATATATATCTATATATATATATATATATATATATAATATATATATATATATATATATAATATATATATATATATAATATATATGGACAAAGTTACTTAACGCCCACACGGAAACGCGGAGCTCGGATCAAAAAAAAAATTTTCACAGGTATCATCTATGATACATAAATAGATGAATAATTAAATTAAAAATTGAAAGTTTTTTTTTTTTTTTTTTATTTTTACCTGCTCAAGGTGCAAAATTATATATATTACTTCAAAG
>JABUQX010018682.1:42500-44185 GCA_015478945.1 Trachelipus rathkii
GAGAATATCTCGTAAAACTAAGATCACTAACTCCTCTGTCTAGTGATTTCTCGATGAACAGACTCTCCCAAACAATCTACTATCTATAATGCTGCTCTCTCTCTCTAGTGATAATCCATCGTTAATACATTCTTTTCATATCTCATTAAAAGGGGGGTTCGGAGGTTAGGGAAAATAGGTGTGCACTCAGAGCATCAAAATTATAGTAGTGTGAGGATAGTCCCCGTCCCGCACCCTCCGGTCGGACACTAACATTCGGGAACTCCACCCAGGCCCTCTTCACAGTCCTAAAAGTTAATGTTTGGTGCCGTAAGAGTTGGTTTCGGATTGGTTAAGGGGATTCTTTAATTTCTCAATAAATAGATGTCCTTCGCGTGAATAAATCGTTACGAGGTGATGCAACATAATCAGATCGTTATATGTGAAATTCTCGAGAGGTTTTCTCAAATTTTACAAAAAGTCTCTATAACGAGTTATTTAACGATCATAATATGCGGAAAGATGTTATGTATTCAGGTGCAAGATGACGTGTACTCATCGGTATACAATATTAACCTACTCGTACGTGATTACCAGAATATTCTCCAGAGAAATATTGTATTCATGAGTTATTCTTATTTCTCTTTGAAGGGTGATTATAAATTATGAATATAGTACATCAACGTTTTCTGACTCTAGTGTATTTTACTCCTTATACATCATGATTTATTCTCCGCGAGATCACCCTGAATGTATTAAAACGATGCAACAATCCGCATCCGCGGATGCGGAATACACTCAACACTATCCCTGCGGAACCCTCAATAAAAGATAATTGGAATGAACCTCTAAAGCAATTACGGAATATAAATACTCACTAGGCATATTCCACGGTGAGAATAGTTGGCTATCAAATTTTTACGCCGCTGAACTAGGAGTAAAAAAAGGTGTCGTAGTCAATTTAGTAAAAAGCACCATTAGGTCTCATATAAAATCTCTAAAAACTAAAATGAGAAGGAATCTCGAGCAAATATTTAAGTCAAATCGTAATAAGTAATAAATGATGAAGGATATTCGTGACTCTTATTAACTGGTGTCGGATGGATTTCATTTTCTCATAAACCATTTTTGAAAAATTAATAAACGTCGTGTATTATTTGACCAAAATATACATTTATTAAATAACACATTCAAAACCTTAATATATATATATATATTTGTTTTTAATAAAAAACATTCAATAATGCCTTTTTTAATTTCCTGTTTCTACCTGTAATGTTGTAAACAAATTGCAAAGCCGATGGGTATTTTTTTGCTTTAAAAGTTTTAAAAAAAAACATTGAAAAATATTTTTACCTAAAAATTTATCATAATGCATTGATTGACTTTAGCTTTGGTATTTAAAAACGAATATTTAATTCATGAAACTTTTTTCTTTTTGAAAAAAAAGAGTCAAGAGGATCACCCGAATCTGATTTAAACAAGAAAATAATATATTAATAATAATTAGATTTTGTTATGAAACCTTGAAGCTTATATCGCAGTTGACTTCTTCTATATTCAAGAGCCGAATATTTTATTCACGTTATAAATGGATTTAGGAATGTTTGTGCGTATGTAAAAAAATGGCAAATTCTCGTTAATTAACTTTTAATTATTGAGAATTTTATTTTTTTTCAAAAAATATATTTTAAATTAATATTTAT
>JABUQX010018683.1:5000-7500 GCA_015478945.1 Trachelipus rathkii
ATTATAATATAATATATATAACTATATATATATATATATATATATATATTATAATATATATATATATACTATTATATTATATATATATATAATAATATATATACTATATATAATATATTAGTATTATTATATATATATATATATTTATTATATATATATTATATATATAATCTATATATATATATATAATATATATATATATATATATATAGTGTATATATATATATTATATAACATATAGTATATATTATAAATATATTATATATATATTAGTAGATATATATATATATATATATATATATAATATAATATATATATATTATATAATATATAATACTATATATCAGTATATATATATATTATATATATATTTATATATATATATATTATATTTATATATAATTATATATATCTATTTTTATATAATAAAATATATTATATATATATAATATATATATATATATATATATATATATATATTATAATATATATATTATATACGTATATATACATATATACAGTATAACTATATTAATATATATATATATATGAAGATATATATATATATATATATATATATATATAACTACTATATATTATATATATTTATATAATATATATTATATTATATATTGTATTTATAATTTTATTATTTGAATCTAAATAGATTGACATTGAATGTTAGAATCAAGAATTTTTGTAAAAATAGAATTTGCTATTGGGTATTGGTGGTTTTGAATCAAATTTTATAAAGCATCTGAGTATCGGTTTCACTAGGTATGGTTTCTTTGTGCAGAAAAAGGTTAATACAGCCGCTTTTTTCTTTAACCTGTGGTTTGAGAGAGAAAGAGAGAGAGTGGGAAAGGAGAGAGAGAAGAGAGAGAGAGAGAGGGAGAGGAGAGAGAGAGAAGAGAGATGTAATGTGGGAGATTCAAAAGAGTAAGAGAGAGGAATTGGGTGATAGTGGGGTTGAAAAAAAGTAAGGGAGAGGAAGAAGAGGCAAAGGAGTAGACGAATAGAAAGAGTTTTGGAGAGAGATAAACAGTGAAAAAGAAGAGTAAGAGAGAATGCGGAAAGAGAGAGTTAAATTTCGGGGAGGAAAAAGTGTAAAAGTTGGGGAAAAAAGAAGAATGAGAGATTTATTCTTAGGAATGGTAGAGGAGGATATAGAGAAATGAACTGAGACATGTGAGAGGAGAGAGGAAAAAAAGATATAAAGTGAGAGAGAGGTATAGGTGATCAAATTTAAGTAATAGAAAATATAATCAAAAATTAAGGCATGGGAGAAAAGCAGACAATTAAGAAGAGAAAAGAAAAAAAATTTAATAAGAAATAAACATAATAATTAAAAGAATAAATAATTTAATTAATAAATAAAAAAAAAGATAATAGAGATAGGGAAAAGGTGGAACTCGTTAATAGAAACATCAAGAGGTGAATAAAAAAAGAATATTGAATAGAATAAAAATAAATTAATATAGAAAAAATAAAATATAGAATAATAAATATAGAAAAAAAAAAATAAGATAATAATAAAGAAAGAATAATAAAATAAAGATAGAATTAATAATAGATTATTTTTAAGAATAGAAATTAAGATCTAAGGAAATGAGAATATAGATTTATAAGATAAATAGAATAAAAAAAATTAAATTAAAAGATATAAGATAGTAGAGGGTAAGTAAAGTAAGATTAAAAGTAAAGGTAAATATATAAGTTATGTAAGGAAGGCAGGTCAAGGTAATTATCATTACAATATAAATAGATGATGGTAGATTTGAAGACCATTTTGGGTCATTTCTTTTTAACCATATCCCAAGATTTAAATTATGCTATGTATATATAAGATTAATATTTATTGATGGTTGATAGATTAGAATAAAATTATGGATAGTGAGAGTAATTTAAGAATTATAATTATATTATATTATATATGATAATTAATTTTTATGAATGTAATGCAAAGAAAAATTAATTGAGATTGATTTAAAACTAAGACTCCTGCTAACACCCGATACACATGATGAGATAGTATGAGAAATAAAGAAAGGATGCAAATAGACTCATATATCTGCAAGTTGAGTCACTTATACACGTAGAAATCTATTACGTCTAATGAGAATAACCCGCATAGAACCTAGGATCCGACCTAGAACAAAGATAAAAAGAATATAAAAGATAGAGAAATAAAAAGAATAAAAGATAGAAAATTAGAATAAACCGACATAGATATAGACAAGCGCAAAAACACACAATATGAAAAAACACAACCACCCACAATAAAAAGAAAAAAAATTTAAGAGTATGAGATCACAGAACCCCAAACATGAATGAGTAAAAAAATTACAAATAAGTTGAACAAAGTAGTTTAAATTTTTACGTATTTTATTTCTTTGATTTCCTTAATATACAAAATTTAATAATGTCAAATACAAAAAAAATTCAATAAACTTGTCGAAATTGAATGACTTATAGAATTCTACATTTTATTTTCCCAAAA
>JABUQX010018683.1:12500-17500 GCA_015478945.1 Trachelipus rathkii
AATTATATAAATATATATGTATATATATATATATATATATATGATATATATATATATTATATTATATATATAATATATATATCTATGTTATATATTATGTCTATCATATATATATATATATATATATAAATTATATATATATATATATATTATATTATATATGATATACTATATAATATATATAATATATAATATATATTATATATAGAGAGAGAGAGGAGAGAGAAGAGAGAGAGGAGAGAGAGTAAGAAGGAGAGAGAGAGAGAAGAGAGAAGCGAGAAGAGAGAGAGAAGAGAGAGAGGAGAGAAAGATATGAATAGTTTCAAATAAAAGTTTAGTTTTTGACATTGAATATTAATGAAAGCAAATGATTTAATATTTTGTATCGCTATTAATCTTGTCTTCTACTTAATCAGTCGTTTTTTTTTAATTATAAATTTATTAATAACTTATTAATGTTTTTTTTTATTCAATAATATTTATTTTCACTTTTACTGAAAGTTTTTGAATTTTGTTTTTTGTTAATTTATTTTTTCATAATTTTATTCTTTTATTTTATTTATTTTACTTAATAGTTAATTATATTTTTTTGATAATACTATTACTTCTTTCTTCTTGATGAAATTAATAATGTTATTTTTTTTTTTTCGATATATATTATTTTATTTTACGTGATGCATAACAATTCAAAAATGATAACTAAACACCCGATTCGTTTAAAAAATTCAACTTTTTTACCGGATTATCAGAAAGCTGATGACCAATAAACAACTAGTTTATCTTATTTTATTTATTTTATTTATTTATTTTATTTAACTAAATTTATTTATTTTATTCAATTACCTTTCAGAGCATCCGCAATTGAAAAGCGTTATATATAATATAATATATAATATACTATATTATATTATAGTAATATTTAATATATATTATAATATAATATAATATATAATATAATATATATATATATAATATATAATAGAGAATACATGTCATAATAGGACACATATTAGAGATTATTTAATTAAAAAATTATAAAAAGAATCATAATATATATATATATATATATACATTATAATAATATATTTCAATGTGTTGAGTATTTACTTATATATTTTTTATAGTTTTTAACCCTTAGGTTAGCCCATATTATATTAGAGTTATATTTTATATTATTACCTTTAAAAACATTTAAAACGAACTTTTTTGATACACAAGCTTTCGCTCTCTGCTTTGTGAAGCCTCATTCAGCGTTAACGATCTTGTTTGTTTGTTCCATAATTTGTCAATCTTGCTGTTGTTTATTACCAAAGATGGGCTTTTTGTAAAAAAATGGGGAGTGGTACAGTAGTACGTTTGTTTACTGATGCTATTTTGTAGTGCTCCAGAGCTTGGTTTAAAGGTTGGGATAATATAATGCTGCAAGAAAGATAATTGGCCATTTTTCTCTTTTTGTACACTGTTTTTATGTGTTGTATGGAGGCATGCTTGCGGCTACGTGAATGTTTATGGATTATAACGGCTTTGAATGAACTACAAAAATAGGATAGTATGCAAACGCTAAAAAATTAATGTACCGCCCTTCTTTGCAAAAAGCTTTTGAAAATTAACGAAGGTCACAGGATTGACACACTTTAGGGCAAAAAATAAGAAACATCCGTTTGTTTCACCATGAAGCGGCTCCACAAAGCATGAAACGAAAGTGTTGTATCAACAAAAAAAAGAGTTTGTTTTAAATCGTTTTTAAAATGTGTAATAAAAAATAAAACTTATATGTAATATCGCAAGAAGGTAAAGACTAATAATAATATACTATATATTTATATTATATATATTATATATATAATATATATATTATATATATATTAATATATATATATATATATATATTAATATATTATATATTAATTATAAATATACTATATATATATTATTATCAATAGAGAGAGAGAAGAGAGCGAGAGAGAGAGAAGAATTTTTTCGTATTCTTACTAGATTGCTTAGTTTATGTGTGCTCCGGTTTTAGTGATGTGTGATGTTTTAGGTGTGTGTGATAGTATATAATTCACTACGGGATCGTAAATTGTTATAAATTAATTTAAAAGAATATCTACTTACTCGTCAAAAAATTTTCGTCTGGGATTTCGGAATCCCTTGCCCGCGAGGGAGAAAAAAAAAAGCTAATTCCTTAAGCGAAGGAAGAAAAAGATCGCTTTTATCCAAACTGTTTAACCTATATATATACTGTTTATATACTATATTATAATTATAATAATATATAATATATATATATATATTATATTATATAATATATAATATATTATATTAATATAATATATATTCTTATTATATAATATATATTAATAGGCAGATTGCAATCGCCATAAAACAATTTGAAATAACTTGCATCAAAGTAATGTTAAGCATAACGGTCAGGAGTTAACCACTCCATTAGGGGAAAGAATCAAATAATTAAAAAAAAGGCGTATTGTTTAAAACTTTGAGATAAAAGTTTAAAAAATTACCCAAATACAAAATAAAAAAAATAAATAATACACACAATATAAGTTATAAGTAGAATATTTTTTAGAAAAAAAGTTAAGTTTTATTTAAAGAATTAACTTTTGATGAATGTTTATATTAACATATTTAACACAAGAGGTATATTTGTAATAGTCATATGTAAGAAAGAATTAATTTAATCTGTTATAAGAAAACAAAAATTTTCAACTTAAATCTGAAAATTAAATTTTTGAACTCCCTTGTGAAATAGTTGAATATTTGGTGAATAAAATCTTAACAAACTACCAGATATTAAGGAGAAATAAAAACTGTATGTACTAATACAAAAATAATCCAAATATATATAGATATGAATAAGGTATTTAAAGATCATAAAAAAGGAAAGATTTCTTTTAATATAGGTTCATGATACGAACCTCTAATTGATTAAATTTGTTTAACGAAAAAAAAAGAAAAACATTTAATGTCTATCAGAGCGGCGCAAAATTAAATTTTGTTGAAAATACAAACAAACTTCTTTTTAAAAAAAAAAAAAAAAAAAAAAAATAAAGTACATTTTATCTTATGATACTAATACGCACAGATAAAATTTATTCTTACTGGTCGATGAAGCGCAGCCAGTCAATATCTTGTAGATAGTTCCTTTGCCACAGTTTTAGATACTATTAATTATACTTGATATACTATACTAATAAATATTATATTATATATATATATATTAATATATATATATATAAATATAATATATATACTATATATATACTATTTATTATATTATCTATTTATATATATATACTATAATCATTCTCACAATATAATATATAATACTATAATATATAATAATATATAATCAATATAATATAAATACTATATTATAATAAATATATAATATGTATAATATATAATAATATATATAAATAATATTAAATATAATATATATTATATATAATATAGAATATATAATTAATATATATATATATAATATATATAAATACTATAATATATATATATAATAAGATAATATATACTATATATTATATTATATATATATATGATTATATTTAATGATAATATTATATATATAATATATATATTTATATATAAATACTATAATATATATTATTATATATAGATATATATCTATATATATATAATATATTTATATATACAAGTATAATTATATAATGTTATATATATAATATATATATATAAAGTATATATACAAATTATACTATATATACATATATTATAAAATATATATATATATACATTAATATATAGTATAATATATATACCCCCACCCCCCTCACTATATATAAATATAATATCTATAATTTATAGAATAAAATACAATTTTTTTATAGGTATATATTTTTTTTATAATTATATATATACGAAATTTGAATACCTATATATATATATATATATAATAATTATATATATATAGATATAGTATATTATTATATATAAATATATATATATAATATCTGTATATATAGCATATACATATATATATATATATACTTAATATTATATAATGATATATATATATATCGTAATATATATATATATATATACTATATATAACTATATATATATATAAATATAGTATTATAAGTTTTATTTATTTAGCTATTTTATACTAACGGCGTAAGTAGCATCAAGAATTTAGGTTTCGAAAAAAAGATTTAAAGTTGTGTGGCTGCCTTGATAGGAAAGACCATAAAAGCATTTTATAAGAAGTAAAGTTAGCTACACGAAGGAGGCAATGCGTGTAAGAAAGGAAATAGGAGAGATTGAGATTTGGAGAGAGAGAGAGGAGAGAGAGAGAGAGAGAGAGAGAGAGAGAGAGAGAGAGAGAGAGAGAGAGAGAGAGAGAGAGAGAGAGAGAGAGATGTAATGGTGATGAGATTCAAAAGAGTAAGAGAGAGGAATTGGGTGATAGTGGGGTTGAAAAAAAGTAAGGGAGAGGAAGAGAGGCAAAGAGAGATAGACAATAGAAAGAGTTTGAGAGAGATAAAACAGTGAAAAAGAGTAAGAGAGAGATGCGGTAAGAGAGGAGTTAAATCGGGGAGAAAAAGTGAAAGTGGAAAAAGAATGAGAGATTAGAATGGTAGAGAGAGATATAAGAAAATGACTGAGACAGAGAGAGAAAAAAGATAAAGTGAGAGAGAAAGGTAATAGGTGATAAAGAAATTAGAAAAGAAAATAATCAAAAATAAGGCGTGAGAGAACAGAGAATGAGAGTAGAAAGAATTTGAAAGAGAGAGAACAGGACAGATAGATAGATAGATAGATAGATAGATAGAATAGATAATAGATAGGGATAGGATAGGATAGATAAGGATTAATAATAGATAGATAGATGGATATGTAGATAGATATAAGATAAACGTAGATAAGATAGATAGATAGATAGAAATGATAAGAATAGAAGGATGGATTGGAAAAGAAAGATAAGATAGATGATAGTACCA
>JABUQX010018684.1:0-12500 GCA_015478945.1 Trachelipus rathkii
CAGAGGAGAGATCTTGGTATGAATTTTCTCAACAAAATATTGTTTTAGGTAAAAAATATATCAAGAAGACGTGCTGAGCAATGTAAAATAGTGTATGAAACATTAGTCGATCTGGGCCAAGCCCGAAAATTCGTATCCGAGCCGTCATCCGCGAGCCGTATTCCGGAGCGGATCCTGGGTATCGAATTTTTTTCGGAGAAATATTTTATGGTGAAAAATTTATTGGTCAGAAGACAGTGCCGAACAATTTTCAGAATATGCAGAAATACCTTTAGCGAATTCCGGAGCCGAAAGCTGAGTCGGAGCCGATTCGGATCCGGTCCGGATCCGGATCCTGGGTTTGAATTTTCTTCAGAAAATATTTTTCTAGGTGAAAATTTAATTTCAAGAAGACGTGCTGAACAATGTTTAAATAGTCTAGAAACATCTAGTGCGGACCGCGAGCCGATCCGGAGCCTGATCCGGAGCCTATCCTGGGTATGAATTTTTCGGGAAATAATTTTTTGGAAAAATTTATTGTCAGAAGACGTGGTGCCGAACAATTTTGCAATAGTGCAGAACCTTAGTCCGAATTCGGTAACCGAAGCTGAAGTCGGATCCAGATCCGGATCCGCATCCTGGTATGAATGTTCTTCAGAAATATTTTTTTTAGGTGAAAAATGTTATTTCAAGAAAACGTCTGAACAATGTTAACATAGTTAGAAACATTAGTCGGATAAGAGCCGAAGGCCGAAGTCGTATTCCGGAGCAGTATGCCGGAGCCGGAATCTGGGTATGAATTTTTTTCGGGATATATTTTTTGGTGAAAAAATTATTGTCAGAAAGACGTGCCGAACAATTTCAAATAGTGCAGAAACTTAATCGGATCTGGAGCCGAAGCTGGTTAGTCGAGCCGACCGGAGCCGGTGCCGGATCCGGATCCTGGGTAATGAAATTTTCTTCAGAAAGTATTTTTTGAGGTGAAAAATTTTTTTCAAGAGACGTGCTGAACAATGTTCATATAGTCTAGAATACATTAGTCGGATCCGGAGCGAAGTCGAAGCCAGAGCCGAGCCGTATCCGGAGCTGGATCCTGGGTATGAATTTTTTCGAGAAATATTTTTTTGTGAAAAATTTATTATTGTCAGAAGACGTGACGAACAATTTTCAAATAGTGCAGAAACCTTAGTCAGATCCGGAGCCGAAGCCGAAGTCGGATCTGGAGCCGGATCCTGGGTATGAAATTTTTTCGAAAAATATTTTTTTAGGGAAAAAAATTTAATGCCAGGAGACCGTGCTGAGCAATTTTTCAAATCAGTGCAGAAACCATTAGTCGGAAACCGGAAGCCGAAGTCCGGAGCTGAATCCGGATCCGGACGGATCCGGATCCTGGTATGAATTTTTTTCAAAGAAATATTTTAAGATGAAAAAATATATTTGTCAAAAAAGACTACTGAACAAATTTTCAAATAGTACAGAAACCTCAGTTGGATCCGGAGCCGGATCTGAAGCCAGAGTCGGAACGGATCCTAGGTTTGAAATTTTTCAATAAATATTTTTAGGTGAAAAATTTATTGCTAGAAGACTTGCTGAATAATTTACAAATAAGTCAGAATCCTTAGTCGAGCCGGAGCCGGAGCCGGAGCCGGATCCTTTGTATGAATTTTTTTTATTAAATACTTTTTAGGAGAAAAATATATTGTCAGAAGACGTGCTGAATAATTTTCAAATTGTGCAAATTCCTTAGTCGGATCCGGATCCGAGTCGGAGCGGGAGCCGAGTATATGAAATTTTTTCGAAAAAATATTTTTTAAATTTGAAAAAATTATTACCAGAAGACGTGCTGAACAATTTTAAAATAATGCAGAAACTTTAGTCGGAGCCGGAGCCGGAGCCGAAGCCGGAGCCAGAGCCGGAGCCGGAGTTAGATTTTGGGTATAAGTTTTTTTCAAGAAATATTTTTTAGGTGAAAATATATTACCAAAAGAAGTGCCTGCATCATTTCATATAGGAAACCTTAGCCGGAGCCGAAATCTGAAATAAAAGAATTATTTACGTTTGCGTGGGAAATATAATTATATTATATATATATATATAAATAATATATACTATATATAATATATATATATTATCATAATATATATATATATATATTATATATATAAATATGCAATAAATATACTAACTATGATATACATTAACATAGACACAAAAACTGCTGCTAATGATATTAGCCTAGTCTAAAATACTAGTTTATACATCAGAGAGGCGTAAATCTACTCACAAAACAATAAATATACTCAACAGTCATAGATGGAATCATACGTCATACCTCTCAGCCATACCAACGTGGAAAAGCACAATTATCAAATGCTAAGTTAAGCATAATAGGATATATAGATGCTGAATAAGATGATGTCAGCGATTTTAAACAATTTCGAAAATAGTTTTTATAGATTCTCTGGATTGTTTATACTTTTTTTATTAAAAATGAAATTTAAATATTTAATTTAATATGCCGCCTTCCAGAAAAGAAGGCAATCTCCGGAACTAGATTTCTTAATCTAATGCTTCGATTATCACTGCTTTTACTGCGTACTTATTTAAATCGAAGCAGGAGGTTGGTGTGTGGAAGCACGCTGCTGGGGACCTACTGGCAATTCCTGCTTGGGTGTTGCCCTAGGTTACAGGAACCAACGAACCAAAGTCTAAGAAGAACGCGCGAATGTGCGCAACATGCTTGTTGCGACATTTGCAATAATAAGATAATGATAATAAGACGAAGAAAAATTCACTCGCGCCAAGACTCGAACCATCGACAACAGCGTCGCCGTCAGACATAATGACCGGAAAGCTCTGAACTCATTAGTCCGATCTCACCTTCCCAAAAAAGAAAGAGCCAATTCTCGAAGCAGTGTTTCTAATCTCCTGCTTCGATATCACTGCTTGAAAACTTAAGTATTATTTTAAATCGACAAGAAGGGTGGTTTGGAACACCGTGCTGGGGTTACATGGCAATTCTGCATGGGTGTCCCTGGGTTCAGGAGTACCAACCAATCAAGAATAGCGCCGAAATGGGCACAACATGCTTGTTTGCGACAAATTTGCAATATAATAAGACGAAAAAAATTTTACTCGCGCCAGGTACTCGAACCATCGCAACAGCGTCGCCGTTAGACAGTGTACAGGAAGCTCTACCACTAGTCAGATCCCCTTCCCAGAAAAAAGAAGGCATATCGGAACAGTTTTTCCTAATTTACTGCTCCCGTATCACTGCTTTTGAACTCGGTAACTATTTAAATCGAACAGGTAGGGTGGTTGGAACACCTGCCGGGGCTACATGGCCTTCTGCTTGGGTGCTCCTGGTTACAGGAACAACGAAACCAAAGTTCAGAAACGCGAAATGTGCGCAACATGCTTGTTGCGACAAATTTGCAATAATAAGGCAAAGAAAAATTTCACTCGCGCCAGGATTCGAACCATCGACAACAGGCGTCGCGTCAGACAATGTAACGGCAAGCTCTACCCCTTAGTCCGATCCACCTCCCAGAAAAAGAAGGCATCTCGGAACAGTTTCCTAATCTCCTGCTTCGATATCAACTGCTTTGCAACTTAGTAACTTATTTAAAATCGACAAGAGGTGGTGGAACACCTGCTTGGGGTTACATGCATTCTCGCATGGGTGTTCTGGGTTACAGGAGTATCCACCAAAGTCAAGATACGCCAAATGGGCACAACATGCTTGTTGGGACAAATTTTGCAATAATAAAACGAAGAAAAAATTTACTCGCGCCAGGACTCGCCATCGACAACAACGTCGCCATTAGACAATGTACAGGAAGCTCTAGCCACTAGTCAATCCGACCATCCAGAAAAAAGAAGGCATTATCGAACATGTTTTTGAATTTAACTGCTCCTATATCACTGCTTTGAAACTCTCGTACCTATTTAAATCGACAGGAGGGTGGTTGGAAAACCTGGTGGCTACCTGGCATTCTGCTTGGGTGTTCCTGGTTACAGGAACGAAGCGAACCCATAAGTCAAGAACGCCGAAATGTCGCCCCATGCTTGTTGCGACCAATTGCAATAATAGAACAAAGAAAAAATTTCACTCGCGCCAGGATTCGAACCATCGACAACAGCGTCGCCGTCAGACAATGTACGGAAAGCTCTACCTTGTCCGATCCACCTTCCAGAAAAAGATGCATATCTGAACAGTTTTCTAATCTCCTGTTTCGATATCACTGCTTTGAAACTATTAGCTGTATTAAATGCGACAAGAGGGTGGTTGGAACACCTGCCTGGGGTTACATGGCATTCTGCGATGGGTTGTTCCTGGGTTACAGGAGTATCCAACCAAAGTCAAGATACGCCGAAATGGCACAACAGCTTGTTGCCTAACAAATTTGCAATAATAAAACCGAAGAAAAAATTTACTCGCGCCTAAGGACTCGAACCATCTGGCACAGCGTCGGCCATTATGACAATGTACAAGGAGCCTCTACCACTAGTCCAATCCCCCTCCCAAAAAAGAAGGCATATCGGCGAAACAGTTTCTAATTTATCTGCTCCGATATCACGTGCTTTGAAAACTCGTACTTATTTAAATCGACAGGACGGTGGTTGGAACACCTGCTGGTGGCGTAGCAGGGTGGGCATTCTGCTTGGGTGCTCCTGGTTACAGGGAGCAACCAACTCAAGAGTTAAGGAACGCCGAAAATGGGCCCAACAGCTTGTGCGGCAAATTTGCAATAATAAGAAGAATATAAATTTAACTCGCGCCAGGACTCGAACCAATGACAAACGCGTCGCCGTTAGACAATGTAAGGAAGCTCTGTCACTTGTCCGAGCCACCTTCCCAGAAAAAGATGGCATCTCGGGAACAATTTTCTATATTTGCCTTCGAAATCACTGTTTTGAAACTCAGGATACTTATTTAAGATGGACAAGGAGGGTGGTTGAAACAACAATGTCTGGGGCTACACTGGCATTCTGCTTGGGTATTCCTGGTTAACAAGAAAGCAACCGACCAAAGTCAAAGAACGCCGAACATTGGGGCACACACATGCTTGTTGCAACCAAATTTGCGAAAAATAAGACAAAGAAAAATTTCACTCCGCGCCAGGACTCGAACCACGACAAACAGAGTCCGCCGTTAGACAATGTCAGGAAGCCTCTACACTAGTACGATCCGCTTCTCAGAAAAAGAAGGCATATCGGAACAGTTTTTTAATCTTCTGCTCCGATACCATTGCTTTGAAACTCGGTACTTATTTAAATCGACCAGGAGGGTGGTTGGAACCCCTGCTGGGGCTACTTGGCCTTCTGCTGCTTGGGTGCTCTTGGTTAAGCACAGAGCAACAACCAAAAAGTAAAGCAAGCGCCGAAATGGGCACCATGCTTGTTGCGAAATCAATTTGCAATAATAAGAAGAATAAAATTTCCTACTCGCGCCGGGACTCGAACCATCGACAACAGCGTCGCCGTTAGACAATGTGGAAATTAGGCTCTACCACTAGTCTGATCCACCTACCCAGAAAAAGGATGGCATATCAGAACAGTTTCTAATCTCCTGCTTCGATCTATACTGCTTTGAAACCGGTAATTATTTAAATCCAGAAAGGTCTTGGAAACCGCCTATAGTATATTAATATATATATATATAATATATATATAATATATATATATATATATATATATATATATATATATATATAACTTGTGAATTAAATAAATATTTAAATACAAAAATAAAAGTGTAGATAAACTATACTAATAGTATATAGGAAAAAAAAATATTTTTTTTCCCCTCAAAAAAAGGAAAAAATGATATTTCCAAATGTTTATTTTCGTTTTTCTAGCACTTCAATTTTTTCCTTACATTAGATCACAAAAAAATTCATTAAAAAAAAATCGAACGATTTTTTTTCTAAAATTTGATAACAACTCTGCATATTAAATCCTTAACAGAATGACGTTTTATTTTTTAAAATGCTTTTTTTTGAATGTAAGGTGGTGTCACACGTGATTGATTTCTTTTACTTCCAAAAATTTGGAAGTACTTTTCAGGGATTGTCAAAAAAAACTTTTAGAAAATAAAATTTGAAATAAAGTGTCTAAATGAAATTTATTCCTACACAAAATAGGAGTATTTTGGTGAGAAAAAGCTTGGAAATATCTACATATTAAAGATTTTCTTATTGCCATTTTTGTGAAAGCCCCGAAAAAAATAAAATTTTTCCCCTCTCCCCCAAAAAAAAAAAAACAAACAGTTTTTTTTTTTGGTTTCCCAAAAAAATTAAAGAAAAATTAGTTGTTCATCAAAAAAAACATTTCCTTTTATCGGTTCGAAGAAATGGATTTTGAGGATAAAGTCTCCCCTTAAATTAAAAAAAAAAAATTTGAAAATTTATAATTCAGTCAACAATGAATTTGGGTACAGTTAAATCTAACCAATAAATTACTCTCTGATAGCGAGGAGAGATTTCATCACCAGGATGACAGGCCTAGCAACCAGACCCTTCATATTATGCTTCAAATAACTCAAGGACAAGCCTCTCGTATCAGTTTTACTGTCAAGCTTTTTCTTCTAGTTTGGAAAGCACGAGAAGAAAAAGAACAGGGTGATGACCCTTCCTAGGAGATGATGATGATATGTGATGATGATATGATGATAAAGATATATATTATATATATATATATATAGTATATATATATATATATAATATATAAATAAATTATAGATTAAATATATATATAATATAATATATATATATATATAATTTTAATAATAATCAATAATATAAAAATTTTTAATATATATACATAAATATAAAAATATATATTAAAATTATTAATATATATATATATATATATATATATATATATATAATATATATATATATATATATAGTGGTCATTGTGAGCTGAATGACCCGCGTTTCTCTGTCATGAAAGATTTTTAGGTTATCTATTTACAATTTTTTGTTTAATGATTTTTCATGTCTAGGGTAAAAAAAAAATAATATAAATCTCACTGATTTTAGTGAAGGTGAAGTAGTTAAAAAGTTAAATTTAACTTTCCTTTTAATAATTAATAGTTTAATATATATATATATATATATATATATATCTATAATATAATATTATATATATATATATATATATATAGTATATATATATATATATATATATATATATAATATATATATATATATATATAATATATATATATATAGAGAGAGAGAAGAGAGAGAAGAGAGAGAGAGAGAGAGAGAGAGAGGAGATGAGAGAGAGCTAAGGAAAAGAGAGAAACAAAAAAATATTTTGTAACGCAGTTTTGGTACTTTATTAAACTTTATCCAGTTTAATAATATTTATGTTTTTTTTATTTGCATAAATCCAGAAAAGGGCCAGGAGAAATTATCTCGAAATGTATGACACTTACAGGAAAACCAATAACATATTGGAATCAGCGTATAAAGCTATTACGGAATGTTAAAAAAAAAAAAAACTTGGACAAGTAACGACACTTACAGAAAAACAAAATACATATTTGGAATCAGCGTATAAAGCTTATTATATGTAAAGTCGTTTCGTCCCCCCCTCTGTCCCCCATCGGCTTGCGAGCCCCCTAAAACTTGAAGTTCATAGGAAATATATTTCCATTAGGGGGCTTGCTAGCCGATGGGGGACAGAGGGGGGGACGAAGTCCCCCCCGTCGTCAACCTAGAGGCCCGAGAGACCCCGACTCCTGGGTATCATGCGGTTTACCCTTGGGTATTCGTTTAGTTTAAAAATCATAAACGACTTTGCATATGAATAAGCTTTAATACGCTGATTTCCAAATATGTTAATTTATTTTTTGTAAGTGTCGTACTTTTCGTTTTTTTTTTTTTTTTTTTTTTTTTTTTTTTTTTTTTTTTAAATACATTCCGGTAATAAGCTTTATACGCTGATTCCAAATATGTATTTGGTTTTCCTGTAAGTGTTATACTTTTCGAGATAATTCTCCTGGCTCTTTTCTGATATTTTGCCTTTTTAAGTTATTGTAAAACGTATTTATCATTAATTTAATAATAAAACGTTAACAAGCAACGATGCTATCGCATCTTTGCTCCTAACGGAGCTAAGCTGTCCATTGAGCACTCGCTGCGCTCGCGCATTGGCGGCAAGGCTCACCCCGCTCGCTACGCTCGCGCATTTGCGGCAAGGCTTACTCCGCTCACTACGCTCGCGCATTGGCGGCAAGGCTCACCCAGCTCGCTACGCTCGCGCATTTGCGGCAAGGCTTACTCCGCTCGTACGCTCGCGCATTGGCGGCAAGGCTCACTCCTCGCTCAGGCTACTCTCGCCAACGTTCGCCAAAGATGAAACAGGGCAGAAACACCAGGCCGGTGGCTCCCTGTCGCTCGCTGCGCTTCGCTAACGTTCGCGCCGTTGTTTCCCGGCGGAAGAACTGCCCGACATTTGTGATGGTGAATCAGGACAGATAATAATAAACTTTCTATTAATTATGCTATTTTTTCACTAAAGAGGGCTAAAATAATAATAATAATAATATAATAATAATAATACATAATAATAATAATAATCATAATATAATAATAAAATAATAATATAATAAATATAATATAATAATAACAATAATAATATAATAATAATAATAATAAATATAATAATAGATAATGAATAATAATAATTATTAATTAGACCGGACCGTAAAAAGTATCGCATTGACAAAAATATGGTGCTCCACATCATTACACAAATGGACACAAACCGGGAAGATTTTTTGGCAAGTTTAAAATTAATAGGAATATAGATAGATTATCATTTAATTTATTTGAACGAAAATTCGTACCTAGGAAAATAATTAATAAACTAAAGCACAAATCGAAATAAGTTCATACAAGTTTTTAATAAAAAATTTTAAGAAAAAAGGAAAGAATCTGAGCTTCACCACCGGAAAGCAATTTCTGTGTCAATTATATCTGCATTTTTAACTTTTTAACATAATAAAAACTACTCAAGTTTGCGGGTCATCCAGCTCAATGTACCATATATATATATTATATATATATATATAATATTAATAATATATTATAATATATATATATATATATATAGTATAATATATATATATATATATATATATATATATATATATATATATATATATATATATATATTAATACTATAATAATATATATATATATATATAATATATATATATATTAATAATATATATATATATTATATATATATATATATATATATTATATAATATAATATATCTATATATATAATATATATAATATAATATTTATTTATTATATATATATATATATATATATATATATAATATATATATATATTATATATATATATATATATAATAATATATTATAATATATATATATATAGTATTATATATATATATATAATATATATATATAGTAATGCTTAAATTAGTGTTATTAATTTGTAATTGATATTGCTCTTATTATGTGTTAGTGTTAGTGATAGTAATTTTTGTTAATAATTGACTGTTAACATTGGTGAAATTGAATAATACAGTTTAGTATAATAATTATTATAATATATATAATATATATATATATAATAATAATAATATATAATAAAGTATATATATATATATATATATATATATATATCAATATATATTATATATATATGATAATATATATATATATATAATATATATATATAATATTCTATAATATATTATATAATATATTATATATATATATATATATAGTATATATATAATATAGTTATTATATATAATATATATATATATATATATAATATATATTATATATATATATATATATATATATATATATATATATATATATATATTATATATATATATATATATATATATATATATATATATATATATACTATATCTTATATGCGTATGGAACTGTAATAAAAATAGAACCTAATTTAATATTTTTTTCCCCATGTAAAGTGTCACAAAAAATTTTTGTTATTGATTTTTCAATTCATTTGTAATATAATTATATACTGAATTTTTTTATGGTTGTATATTCGGTTAGGACCGCCATTAAAGTTTAGGTTATGGTAAGTTTTGTTAAATATAGGCAAATAAATCTGTGTTTACTTAACAAAACTTATCATAATTCCAGTTTCTGAAAAGTAAAAAAAATAAAATATATGAAAGCACCGAATAGACTTTTTGTGTAGTAAATAGATCATAAATATATCGTGACGAGGTTACCGTGGTCGTGCACCCCGAAAGGCCGGTGCGGCCCCTAAAAATAGGAAATGACCGTGGAATATCAAATTTGGATTGCATAGAGGAGGAAGGAGTAAGGAGGTGTCGGAGTCGGAGGTCCAGGCTCCCATTAGGGGGGGTCCCGCCTGAAAAAAAGAAGAAATGCACGTAATGCATTAAGAGAATTGGAGAAAGGAGACGGATTTCGAAGTCAGAGAAGGAAGGAGTCGGAGAAGGAGTCTGAGTTCAGAGGAGTCGGAGTCGGTAATCGGCACTGGTGCTGGAGCCGGTGCGGTGCCTAAATTTAATAAATATTCGTTTAGCCCCATATTGGTTCATTATATATGTTTATAAGGTCGTAAAATTTGAATAGATGGTTGTAAGGTCGTAAAGGGTGTCTTGAACCCACCCGAATGGGGGTACCATAAGAAAAGCACAATTCTCAAAGAATGGAAAATGGGAAGGAGGAATGAGGGATTGGAAAGAGAAATAAACAAATAATTTGGTACCGGTGGCTGGGGCTGTGCAGTGCCTGAGTTAGTAAACATTCGTTTAGCCCCATTATTCCGTATCAAATGATTTGTTTCATAAGTTCATTAGAACTTGAATATGGGAATCCCATAGTTCCTAATAATGTTTAAGGACCGTACCCCCCCCCCACGAGGGGGTGTCCAAATGAAATAAAAGAATGAAGAATACCATGGAATACAAAGACAGAAGAAGGAGAAGGAAGAAGAGGATCAAGAAGAAGTTCTCATGTGTTGGAGCAAATGAGCCATAGCCTGCACCGGTGTTGGAGCCGGTTGCGGTGCCGAGTTAAGTAAAGTATTTGTTTAATAATGCGATATTGTATTAGAATATATGTTTATAAGATCGTAGATCTCGAATAAGATAGTTTCAGTAAGTAAAGGGTGTCTGCGGACCCCTCTGGGGCTGAGCCCGCAAAAAACCTTGGAAATTGGGTGTATAAACAGGATGAATTTGCCATACCACTTTTCTTATAAGGGACCCTCGTCACATACGAAGGTTACGGTTGCTACGGCTCATGATGGTGGTTGGGGCTGAGCCCCAAAACTTTGGAAATTGGCTTAGAAGGATGAAATTTGGAGAACACACAGAAGAGGAAGTTAAATATTAATTATTAATTTTAATTTATTTTTGTTTTACTAAATTTTTTTATTCTTTTCCGATGTTTATAACGTAATTTTTTTTCGTTTTTAAACACCGTAAAGAATTAAATCAGTAAATCAGCAAAAAAAAAAAATTCACCCACCCCCTCCCCTCCCCACCCATTTCCATTGATACTATTGATGCTATTGATGTAATGATGTCAAGTCATATTTTTGTAAAACATAACAAACAAAAAACTTTCATTTATTTTTATTTTATCTTGTTTAAAAATATATTTTTCACCAAAATTTTTATTCTTTTCATGTTTATAACTTAAAAAATTGGCATTTTTACAAACCCTAAAGCAGTAAATCAGTAAATCAAACCACGCACCTCCATCCCTCCCAACCCATCCATATCATTGATCTTCGATTCAAGTCATATTTCAAGTATCATTTTGATAAACATAACATAAAAATAAGTTCTTTGAATAAAATATCATAGTAAAGTGTAATAGTTTACTGACCCTAAAGCAGTAAATCAGTAAATCAGCAAATTAAACCACCCACCCTCCACCACCCCTCCCACCCATCCATGATCCATTGATCTATTGATCTAAGTCATATTTCGAGTATCATTTTGGATAAACATAACATAAAAATAAGTTCTTTATATACATCTATTATACTGACCAACGAATACACGCTAACGTAACAAAGTTTTCACACCAATAAAGCTAACATAGCATAACCTGAACTAAGAATATAATGTACAACGACAAAACTAACATAACGTACGCACGAATAAACTACTAACATTAACAAAGTTCCATTTTTAGCAACAGTAAAGTAGCTAACACTGCATACAAAACGTAACCAATTCACACTTTGTCAAGCATAGCTCTAACATATCAATTTTAATTTTACATTAACATAGTAATATTCAACAAAAATTTATCATAACCTTACATAATTACCATACTGACCAGAGAATATATGCTAACGTAACAAAATTTTCACATCAATCAAGATAGCATAGCATAACCTGAACTAAGAAAATAATGTACAACGACAAACCTAACCCAACATACTTACGGCACGAATAACTGCTAACATTAACAAGATGTTCCATACTTAACAGCAGT
>JABUQX010018684.1:25000-32500 GCA_015478945.1 Trachelipus rathkii
CGCCAAGGAAATTGCTGTCTATTCTAGAAATTCTTTATAATCCTTTCTAGACTGCTGTTTCCTTAAAATATATCTAACAAAGTCAAGAATTCGAGATACAGAAAGTTTGGTAGTGGATTTTCTTATTCAAGCGTCACTTGACCTTCTAGCTTTCAATCCATGGTCGGGAATTAGGAACACTGATTCCAGACCAAGGGCTTTAAAATCTTTTAAATTTAATACAGTTGGAAAGTGTTACCTATAATTTGCTCGAAAACGGTTCTAAGAATGATTTCATATATGTGATGCCTACAAGGTGTATATATATATATATATATATATATATATATATATATATATATATATATATAATATATATATATATATATATATATATATATATATATATATATATATATATATAGTATATATATAATATATATAATATATATAATATATAGAGAGAGAGAGAGAGAGAGAGAGAGAGAGAGAGAGAGAGAGAGAGAGAGAGATAGAGAGAGAGAGAGAGAGAAGATCTTTTCTAAAAACATCTTTCAAAACGCAACCATTTCTAAAACATCCAATATTCGCTGCTGTTTTATCGAAAACCAATGTTTTAACATATTTCTGGAAACCATATTCAGAAAGAATTTCGAAAACAGCATATGCTTGATCTTTTCCAGTTCCATACTGTACAAGCACTCCAAGAAGTTGTTAAGTATCGCCATTCGAAAGAATCACAGGAAGTTAATGCACAGTCTCTTTACTTCTTCACGCTGGTAGTAATTTACCATCCCAATTAGCTTCCAATTTGGTGTCCTTGAAGTGCTTCTTAATTTCAGTTGCCCTTTCTTCACGTTTTTTTTTCTAAAAATGTGAATAGATGACCTGTTGATGACAAAATCATCAACATCATGACCCAATGCCTCGGTTGTAGCAATCAGAATATGAACTGCATCTCTATCACTAATTTTACATTTATCTAAGGCGTACTCTATTCCTTTTTTGCTTCTCGTGGTACTTCCATATCTTGTGGGAGAGGATGTTCTAGCACAATATTATCATTGGATTTTCTAGCAACTGGTACTACAATGGAATCTGATTCTAAACTGCTGCTTGAGGATGACGACGACATCAATTCGGCAGTTTGCTCTGTAAAAAAAGGAAAGGGATTCAGTGATACGACATCAAATAAAACAACATAAATGTGCAAAATATATCAGTAATGAATTATTGGATTTTTTGTAATACATTACTTGCGTAATAATTTATATCCACTATCACTTCTCTTTTCTTATCAAGGTTGTCTCCTATCATTCTGCAGCTCTTCTTTCTCTTTCAAGTTCTTCGTAATCAATTCCGCACCTGAAACCCGGCAGTCCTTTTCACCTTTGATTAATCAAAAACTGCTTATCCTCTTCAATAGTAACGTTGTCATAGCGTTTGCGTGTGCAATATCAAACAGATCTTCGAGGTTCATCTCAAAATCTGCCTCATTTTTCTTATGAGCTTCCGACGATCTACCAACGTGTTTTTTTTTATTTTTCTCTATTTTCTGTACAAAGCTTCTAATTTTGGGATGCAGTTCCTCATCCTCTGTTTTGGAATTCGAGCTTTTTTTCCTCCCCAAAAAACATCGCTTCCGGCAAAGCAAGTCTGTCACTTTCACTTAAGATTAACTTCATCAAATGAAGATTGAAAAATAATACACTTAACACTTGATTATTTGATGGCAATTAACATCCAGTTATATCATGCGAATAATATCAGAGTAAATATAGTTTCTCACGTAAAAGAACAGATGATATTGTGTCCTAAAAATGCGTTGTCTCTCGTCCGAATTTCGAGAGAAAAATATATATATAATATATATATATAATATATATATATATATATATTAAAATGTTCAATCTGCTGTCTGACCTAACACTAAGAAGGTGCCTAATCTTGTTATCCCTCCAGTGGTTTATTAAACTTGTGCTTTCGAACTTGCATCATGTCATGATTAATTGCTTCGTCTCTGCTTTTCCACTTTGACCTTTCCTTCATGGTAGAAGGATGCACATATTTAACTTGTTATCAAAATGGGAATTTATGTAAAGCCTAACTCTAAATCATCATGGGATAATCCCATCGTTTAACATTAGGCGTTACCAAATAGCCGATCAGTAAATATAGTAAGCTAGTGGATTTAGTCATTTAATTCTCACTTGTACACCTATACAAGCTCCTGATTTATTTGGAGCAAACTTTAAACCTTTAAACCTTTGACCCGACAATTATTTATGTGAAATCTGTAGCCTTAAAAAAATTTGGAAACTGCATCAGCTAATAGTCCCTGATCAGAGTGACTTGGACTTTTAAAAAATTCTATCTAGCGTTCTTCAAACAGATCCATTTCATTCACATAATTGAGAACAAGACTTGAATCTATAATAATTGTAAAGAAACAACAACTTATCAAATAATTTCATTAACAACTTAATTTATGCTTCGTAAGTCGAAAAGATAAACATGAAATTTTCCTTCGCTTTGACTACCACCATCAAGTGGAATATGGCTTGAAATAAATGAAACAAATTTTGCAATTAATTCTAATAACTTTAGAAAGTTAAACTTCCTTGAAGAACCAAAAACGTCATCAACATCAAGGAACGACAATTCTTAAGACAAATATATTTTTTATAACTGCAACAATTCTTGTTATAATTGCGCCAATCGTTAAAAATATGCATCCAACTTTGCAACCATTTTAATCTTAATTCTTCACAAAGAACTGCTTTATTTTTTAACACAACGCAATCCCTGTGCTTTAAAGAGTTTTCATGTATGGCGATTAGCTCAGGATATACATAATCTCAAAACAAAATTTATCATGTTCATTTTCGATATCCATCTTATAAAAATTAATCAGTAAAACGTCGTGAGAAACAGATTTTGAAATTTTTTAGATTTTGAAAGGTAATAGGAGCAAGATTCATATTTCCTTCACTTAGATCATCAACTATCATTGTCGATTCTAGAGCAGAACATTTGAAAGGAACAGAACATTCACTAAAAGTAGACGGATATTCTGGATTTTGGAAGGTATCACTTAAAGAGTCTAACACAATTAAAATTCTAAACATATCTAAACGTGGAGCTTTCTTTAGCAGTTATCTTGTTTTTTTTTGGTTTTTTTTATTCCAACACCCAATAATGAGTTCCACTAGGCCACTATCTTAAATTTTATGTACCTGTAGAAACCGTAATGTAATCTTATGTAATATAAGCTGAAAAGAAATTACTGCAAAGAAACAATCGAAAACAAAACTCGACACAATAAAAACTGACAATTTTGACACTGGTAGAATCACTTTGCTGTTTACTCTTTTAAATGTATCTAATTTTAGTACCTTTTCCTTAAATTCATACACAGAAAAACAAAATACTTATTTGAAAAAATAAAATTTTTAAGTAACCTTTAAATTAGGTAAGAATATAATACTTGAAAGATTGCCATCCCAAAAGTATCTATCTCATTATTCATTCTAGATCAGCTACATTTAAATTTGTAATTTTAAAACACTCAAATTTATGTTCTAAATCATACTTTATCTAAATCATACTTTATCTAAATCATTTGTTGGTAATGTGCCCTGTGGGAAATTTCAGTTTGCCTAACAGTATGTACGGCTGGATATATATATATATATATATTATATATAAGTATTGTATATATATATCTACATATATATATATAGTATATATATATATATATATATATATTATATATATATATATATATTATAACGTCCTCCCCCAGAAAGGTCAAATGGACCTTCAGTGGACCATCGAGAAAGGTCCTTGGGTTCCACGGGCCTAACGACTATTTCGCTGGCTGGCAGGCCTATCGCGTATGCCGGGAAGCTTTCCCATTAGTAGCAAGACACACTACCGAATGTACTCGATTAACGTCTGAGTGAGACGAAGCTAAATTTATAGAAGAATAGTCCCACGTTCTCTGCCTCCACCCAAGTTCCTCGAACCTGGGCCCTCTCAGCTGCCAAGCCGAGTGCTCTACACTGAGCTAGGAGCGCTCCTTTATATATATATATATATATATATTAATATATACTACTATATATGATATATATATATAATTATAGTATATATATATATTATAATTATATATATATATAATATATTATATATAGTTATATATATATATATATATTATATAATATATATATAATATATTATATATATAATATATATATTATATATTATATATATTATATAATAATATATATAATATTATATATATCTAATATAATATATATATATAATATATATATTATATATATGATATATATATAAGTATATATAATATATAGTATATATATATATAGTATATAATATATATAATATATAGTAATATATATATATATATAATATATATATATATAATATATATATATTATATATATATTATATATATAATATATATATATATATATATATATATGATATATATATATATATATATAGAAATTTTCATGTGTTTCCAACTGGTTGCTTCATTTGCCGCTCTTCCACAATGCGACTATTACGAAAATCGTTGTAGCAAAAAAGCTGTTTTAACTGTTCCAGTCTATAACAATCTTTTTGAATTTGGCTTATCAGGGGAAATACTTTCCAAAAAGGGTTTTGTGACGGTATCATTAAAATAAAAATTGCTTTTTGAAGGTAAGATGTTATCTAATTAATATTTTGTGATTCAAAATTTGATTCATGATTACCGTTAAAATGTTTCAGATATTACCTACTTAATAGTTGTTAATAAAAATTTTCGCATCAAAATAATTCTATATTTATATATAATATAATATATATATAATATATATATTATATTATATATATATATATAGTATATATATTATATATAATATATATATATATAAATATGATAATCTAATATATATATATAATATATATATATATATATAATTAATATATATATATATATTATATATATATATATATAATCTATTATATATCTAATATATATTAAATAAATAAAAAATATATATATATATATATATATATATATATTATATATAATATATATATATATATATATATATATATATATATATATTAATATATATATATATAGTATATATATATATATTATAATAATAAAATAAGATTTATATTATATATATATATATATTATATATATTATGGGATTCGAAACCGAGCTTTAAAAGCTATGCTTGAAACTTTCTTTTTTGGGAAAGTGGATGGCTTAGTGGATAAAGCTCTCGGCTGCTGTTCACTCAGCGACGCCGAGTCCAGCGTTCGTATCCTGCTTAGGGAGAATAAAATCTCCTGTGACTCATTTAATACTAATTATAGTGATAATAATAATATAGATTTGACTGTCGTCGGGGTGGACCATAGAAAACAGCTGGAAGGAAAAGAAACAGAAGAGCAAGAGAAGGGATTGGAAACAGATTGAAGAGGACTGAAAACTTCAGAAGAGCTATTATAGAAAGTCTCAAACAGTTTTTACCTCTAAGGAAAGCGTATTTATGTTGAAGCATGAATTGAAGGCCGAATTATTGTCTAGAAGCTAGCTGAGAAATTTATTCAAAACTTAAGAATATATTTAAAATATTTATTGATATGGAACATCTCGAAATTAAAATCAAATTTATAATTTAAGTCAAAATTATATTAAAAATACTTAAGAGGAAGAAACAAAAATTTCCTATCCAGTGTCTTTCAATCAATTTTATAAGATAATATGATTTTCACTAAAATGTGTGTGAAGCAAGAAAAATTTAGAAATAATTCTTTTAAATATATGAAATAACTGTTTAGTTATGATTTGGGTTTACAAATTATTGGAGCTACTTCTCGGTGATTTAGTGCTCGACTAATGGATGGATATCGGTGCAGTCAAGGATTAATGAAGAATTTTTCTTCGCATAGGTCAATACGGAACGACAGGCTAGCAACCCGTCCTTTTCCTTTGGCTTTGTATACTCCTGCCAGCGTTGAATCTTATGGCCTCTAGAAGCAGGATCCCTGCAGGAAAGCTCTGGGAGAACGAGTTTGAGGCCTAATGAAGAAGATGCCAGTTCTACTGAAAGGGCGAAAAACCTACCTGAAAGTGTTTAACTTGAGAACTGGCGTCGGTAACCATGTGCCGAGAAATGGTCTTTCTAGAGTGCTCTAGGTTGAGAGTTTTGGGCCAATGAAGAAGAAAGACGCTGACACCTGACAGGGGCGAAAAGCCCTTCCTGGATTGTTAGAGATTAGAGTTATATATATATATATATATTATAATATATATATATATATATATTATATATATATATATATATATATAAATATACTAATATATATATATATATATATATATATATATATATATAATATATATATATAAATGGGTGGCTCTTATTTACTCTTGGTGAAAACGGTTTAGTAGCTGATTTATCGAGCTTCCTAACTGTTTGGTTCCATTTTATTAAAAAATATTCTGAATAAAATTGTAGTTCAATCTCACAAAAGGAAAGAGTGCCACTAGGACCTTAAAAATTATGAAATCACGGGAAAAAATCAATGACATTTATTTATTAAGCGAAATATTAATTAAATGTAATATTTCAACGATGGAAACAAGTATAATAAATAAGAAGACAAAACTAACAGAGTCGTATCCAAGTGTGACGCATTAGAGTGACGTCATAACCGTCAGAGAATGAGAGAGCACAACTCTAAGCAGCTTCCGAAAAAGGGGAAAAACAGAAGATATTAATCTCAACTACAACAGTTTTCTCTTGGAATTTGAACGAGTGACAATAATACATTTTCATGACACAATGCCATGTGTTAGCTTACACGAGAAAATATATTTGCCCGGTTATTACTCGCATATTATATCTGAATATAAATTGCCATCAGTTAAGCAATGTTAAATGTATTATTTTTAAATCTTCTTGTGGTGAAGTTAACGATACTTGAAAGTGCCAAACCAGATTTGCTGGAAGTGATGTTTTTGTTTTGGAAAAAACACAAATTTCAAAACAGGAGATGAGAAACTGCATTTCAAAATTAGGAGCTTTACTTAAAGAATGGAGACAAATACAAAAAAAACGCTGGAAGATCATCGGAAACTCATTAGAAAAAGGAAGCAGATTTTGTAATGAAACTCGAGGATCTGTTTGACATTGAACATGCAAAATTTTTTTTTGACATAATAACTATTGAAGATGATAAGCAGTTTTTGATTAATCAAGGGTTAAAAAGACAGTCAGGATTCATGTACGGAATTGTTTAGGAGGAATTTGATGTATCACGAATCCTTTCTCTATTTTTACAGAGCTAACAGTCTTATTGATGTCTTCGTCACCCTCAAACAGTAGTTTAGAATCATATTTCATTGTAGTACCAGTTGTGGAAAATCTACTGATAATATTGTGCTAGAACATCGGCTCCCAAAAGATATGGAGGTATCGCAAAAGGCAA
>JABUQX010018684.1:42500-53090 GCA_015478945.1 Trachelipus rathkii
TCACATTTTTGAGTAATCCATTTTTGGATAAACCATAACTAAAATCAAGTCTTTATAACAAAGATCAAATCAATAAATGTTTTGACGTAACAAAAGTTTTCAATATTAATACAGCTTACTTAGCACCATCATGAACTATGAATATAATACACAACGACAAACCTGTCATTAACAAAGTTCACACTTAACAACAGTAAAGTCACTAACATAGCATCAAAAGGACGGTAACCTATTCACACTTTTGTCAAGCAAATCTCTAACATAACAATGTTAATTTATATTAAAATTGTAAATATTTAACTAAAATTTATAACAACATTTGGTTAATTATTATACTGATCAACGAGTATAAACTCTAACGTAATAAGGTTTCCACATCAATAAGTAACATGACGTAACATGAACTAAGAAAAATGTACAAAGACAAACCTAATACAACTTAACACACGAATAAACTGTTAACATTAACAAAGTTCCAAATTTAACACCCGTAAAGTAACTAACACAGCATGGCAACGTACTATTACTTACTTTCCAAGGATATCTCTACATATTTAACGTTATCTTACACTGACCACAGTAAACATTTAGCAAAAATTTATCAAAACATTGGTTAATTATCAATACTGATCATGAAATATACTCTAACGTAACAGGTTTTCCACATCAATAAAGCTAACATGATGTAACATGAACTAGACAATAATTCTGTAAAATTTAATCAAAAAAAATTTAAGCCATAACCGTACCTAAATCCATCATAATACCTAATGGATAAAGACAAACAACGTAAAGTTTTACCACTCTGTAAGCTAAACTATGAACATAACATACTTAACCACACACCAGAATCGAATAAACAGCTATCATCTTACACTTAGTCAATAAGCGAACTTACGAGGGAGTAAACAAGTTTTTCATTTTTATAACATATAATTTTTCATTGAAAAGAGCGTTATATAAATACATAAAAACATATAAATACATAAAAAACATGTTTATTTTAAATATATTAATTCATCTAATCAGAGAACATAGGATTCAAGTTGGGTAAGTTCTATATATCTCTCTAAAGATTCAACACCCTTTGAAAGGATGTAACTTATATAATGCCCTTCAGCAGCACTACATTTTCAGAATTATTTTGATTTCAGGCAGCCACTCTTCTCTCATACAAACCGAGAAGTAAATTCATCCAAGCTGATAGTATTAAAGCATTCCTGTACTACAGTATTATACGGAAACCCCTGGTTTTTTGGCTGTAAATTATAGATTTACACCATGTGCTATAAGTATTCGGTCCCTCAAGTATGTCCAACATCGTAAGATGCGATCGTTAATTTCGTTTTTTTATTTTAAGCAATGCTGTAATATTTTCAGATGTTCGAACTGTGAAACCTATACACGTACGCATGAAGGTCACACAATCGATGGGTTTCCAGTAGTTGCGTACATCAAGGGTTTTAATATCGTCACATGACGAGAACACAACTTCTATTCTATTAGAACCACTTACGCTGTATTTCCAGTTAGATATTTCACGACGCGTCGATCCACCGGATAACACACACTTATCCTCTACCCATGCTGCTGCGATGTCGATAATCTTGATGAATCCATCAACACAACTGAATAAGGGTCTATTATTTGAACCTCTGGATGGAATACAAGCAATGTATCGGTATCCATCCGGTTGACGATTAAATATAAATGACACATCGTTGGGAATAACGAAGCTCCTCGTGAAGATATCAACAACAGGTGTAGAGATGCGAGGAGATGTCATCGTACCAGCACAGCGAAAAATGTCCTACTGACGGAAATCGAATGCGTAAACAACCCTTAAATGTAATGAGATTCTTTCTTTCAACCAATCAGAAGAAAGTAAACAAGAATACGACGCACGAACGAACCATATCAGTTCAAAAGGGTATATATTCTCGTTAGACAACAACAACAACAACAATAACAACAACCAACACAAAAACAACAACAACAACAACAACAAACCAACACACCAACAACAATAACATCGTACAAAAATAAGTTCTTTGATATACTTAATTAACGAAAGTAATGTGCTAAGCTAACAGTGTTTTCACATTAATAAAGCTAACAAAGCAGCATGACCAGAACTAAGAATATATTTGTAACAATGACAAACCTGACACACCTTACGCACGACATAACTATTCATTAAACAAACTCCAGTGTTAACAACAGTAATACTACATAACACTTCATACAAAACGTACCTATTCAAACTTTTTCCAACATATCTATAACATATCAATAGTTATTTTACATTAACATCGTAATATTTAACAAAAATTTAGCATAACCATGTCTAAGCATCATAACACACAACAAATATATGGGCAATGTAACAAATTTTTTTACCATCAACTTTCGTAATATTTAACAAAATTCATCATAACCTCGTCTAAATATCCTAATCCCCAACGAATAATTGCAAATAAGTTTTAACCAAACATAAACATAAAAATAATTTTTTTATCCTGACATAACATAAAAATAATTCTTTGAATAAAATATCCAGTAAGCGTAATGTTTACTGATTTTAAAGCAGTAAAATCAGTAAATCAGTAAATCAAACCATCCATTCCTGCAGTTCCCTACCCATCCACCCGTCTATGATCTATTGATCTATGTTCAAGTCATATTTTCGAGTATCATTTTGGGATAAACATTAGGTAAAGACGTATTATCTAACAAAATCCCTTAACACAGTGCCCAATTCTAATCAAAGATACCAGCATCTCGAACTATGAATTGACACTTATCTTCATCAAAGTGTCACACGTCTCCGAGTATAACATCATTTGAACTATGAATAAACGTAAGACCTTAGCAAAATTCCCTGGGCAACCTGTCTGACAATTACTTCCCAAGCAAAAACTTACCTAGACTCACGTTTCTAACCACATCATCGTCAGGTAACACAGTAATATCTTACAAAACTCATCATTTCTCTTACAAATCAGTGTTAATTTCACCTGTTCATAGTAAATATTTTAACATAACGTTACCTAACTTAACGAATAAACAGGTTTCATTACCAGAGTATCTAAAGCAAAGCACACCACCTCCCGAGGAGAAAACCCAGGGGTTAAGCTCCCTTGAAAGGGTGTGAAATCTTGAGAGGGGGGATCACCCCGAGGGGTGTAAGCGGGCTTTGGGCTTCAGCCCCCGGAAGGGCTGAGGCCTTACCCCCTCCTTCGGAGGGGTAATGCCCGCTTACAACGCCCTTCGGGTGGATCCCCTCTCAAGATTTCACAGACCCTTTCAGGGGCGTAACCCCCTGGGTTTTTCTCTCGGAGGTGGTGTGTTGCTTTAGATACTCTTGGTTAATGAAACTGTTTATTCGTAAGTTTAGGTTACGTTATGTTAAATATTACTATGAACAGGGGTGAAATTAAACACTTGATTTGGTACGGAAATGATGAGTTTTGTTAAGATATTACCTGTGGTTACCTGACGAATGATGTGTTAGAAACGTGAGTCTGGTTAAGTTTTTGTTGAGTAATGTCAGGTTTGCCCGAGAATTTTGCTAATGTCTTACGTTTATTCATAGTTCAAATGATGTTTTACTCGAGACGGTGACACTTTAATGAAGATAGTGTCAATTCATATTTCAAGATGCTGGTATCTTTATAGATTGGTCACTTTGTTAAGGAATTTTTGTTAGATAATACGTCTTTACCTATTGCTGATCCAAATGATACTGAAATATGACCTGAACATAGATCGATAGATCATAGACGGGTGGATGGGTAGGGAACTGCAGGAATGGATGGTTTGGATTTACTGATTTTCTGATTTACTGCTTTAAAATATCAGTAACCTATTACGCTTTACTGTGATATCTTTTATTCAAAGAACTTATTTTTTATGTTATGTCAGGATAAAAATTTTTTTTAATGTTATGTTTGGTTAAAACTTTATGTTTTGCAATTATTCGTTGGGATTATGATAATTTGACGAGGTTATGATGAATTTTTGTTAAATATTAACGTGTTGATGTAAAAAAATTTGTTACATTAGCAATATATTTGTTGTCTGTATGATGCTTAGACAACTGGTTATGCTAATTTTTGTTTAAAATATTACGATGTTAATTAAAATTAACATTGCTATTGTTAGAGATATGCTTGTAAAAAGTGTGAATAGGTTACGTTTTGTATGAAGTGTTATGTAGTTTACTGTTGTTTAAGCCACTGGGAGTTTGTTTAACTGTTAATAGTTTACTTCGTGCGTAAGGTGTGTCCAGGTTTTGGCATTGGTACCAGATATATTCTTAGTTCTGGTCAGCTATGTTAGCTTATCAATGTGAAAACCTGTTACGTTAGCACTATTCGTTAATTGTATATAAAGAATTATTTTTTGTACGATGTTTTGTTGTTGTTGGTGTTGTTTGTTGTTGTTGTTGTTTGTGTTGTTGTTGTTGTTTGTTTTGTTATTTGTTGTTGTTGTTGTTGTTGTCTAACGAGAATATATACCCTTTTTGAGTTGATATGGTTCGTTCGTACGTCGTATTCTTGTTTACTTTCTTCTGATTGGTTGAAAGAAAGAATCTCATTACATTTAAGGGTTGTTTACGCATACGATTTCCATCAGTAGGACATTTTTTCGCTGTGCTGGTACGATGGCATCTCCTCGCATCTCTAAACCTGTTGTTGATATTTTCACGAGGAGCTTCGTTATTCCCAACGATGTGTCATTTTTATTCTTAATCGTCAACGCGGATGGATACCGATACTTGCTTGTTCCATCCAGAGGTTCAAACCCTAATAGACTTATTCATTTGTGTGAAGAGTTCATCAAGATTCTCAATTATTGCGCAGGGATGGTAGAGGAATAAACTGTGTGTCATCTGGTATCGACTAGCAGTGAATATTAACTGGAAGATAGACTGTGAGAGGTTCTACTAGATAGACGTTGTGTTCTCGTCGTGTGAATATTAAAACCGCTTGAGTGTACGCAATCTACTGGAAAACCCATCGATTTGTGTGACCTTCCAGACATACCGTGTATAGGTTTCACAGTTCGAACATCTGAAAATATTACAGCATTGCTTAAAATAAAAAACGAATTAACATCGCATCTTAACGATGTTGACATACTTGAGGACTTAATACTTATAGCACATGGTGTAATCTATGATATTTACACCAAAACATGTGGGTTTCCCGTATAATATTGTATACAGGAATGCTTTAATAACTATCAGCTTGGATGAATTTACTTCTCTTTTGTATGAGAGAATGAATGCTGCTGAATCAAAATATGCTGAAAAATGGTTTAGTGCTGCTGAAGGCATTTATAGTTACATCCTTTCAAAGGGTGTTGAATTTTTAGAGAGATATATAGAACTTGCCCAACTTGAATCCTATGTTCTCTGATTAGATGAATTAATATATTTAAAATAAACTTATGTTTTAATGTAGTTTATATGTTTTTTTATGTATTTATTTAATGCTGTTTTATGCAATTATATGTTATAAAAATGAAAACTTGTTTTACTTCCTCCCATGTAAACTTTATTGGTTAAGATGTTAGTGATGGCTGTTTTATTCGTCTGGTTTGTTGTGTGTTAATGTATGTATGTTTTCATAGTTTAGCTTTACAGAGGTAAAACTTTACGTTGTTTGTCTTTATCCATTAGGTATTATGCTGGTTAGGTCGAGGTTATGATGAATTTTTTTGTTAAATTTTACTACATTATTTTTCTTAGTTCATGTAATTCATGTTAGCTTTATTGACTGTGGAAACCTTGTTACGTAGGTATATTCATTGATCAGTAATGATAATTAACCAAATGTTTGTGGATAAATTTTTCTGCTAAATGTTACTGTGTCAGTGTAGGATTAACGTTAATATAAGAGATATGCTTGAGAAAGTAAGAATAGGTTACGTTTTTGCATGCTGTGTTAGTTACTTTCACGGGTGTTAAGTACTTGGAACTTTGTTAATGTTTTAACTAAGTTTTATCGTGTGTTAAGGTTCGTATTAGGTTTGTCTTGTAGCATTATTTTCTTAGTTCATGCTACATCATGTTAGGTTTATTGATGTGGAAACCTTATTTACGTTAGAGTATACTCGTTGATCAGTATAATAATTAACCAATGTTGTGATAAATTTTTTAAATATTAACATGTTAATATAAAATTAACATTGTTATGTAAGAGATATGCTTGAAAAAGTGTGAATAGGTTACGTCTTGTATGCTATGTTTAGTTACTTTACTGTTGTTCAGTGTGGAACTTTGTTAAGGGCATGACAGGTTTTGTCGTTTGTGTAAATTTATATTCATAGTTTTCAAGATGGTGGCTAAAAGTAAGCTTATTAATATGTTAAAACTTGTTTTACGTCAACTCTTATTGTTGATGCTTTGTATAAAGAACTTTGATTTTATGTTATGTTATGCCCAAATGATACTCAAAATGTTGACTTGATCAAATTAGATCAATTAGGATCAACAGATCAAAGGAATGAAACAGGCGGGTGGAGGATGTAGTTTGTTTACTGATTTAATTGTTTAGGGTATTGTTAACATGACATTTTAGTAAAAATTTTGACTTAAACTAGATCAATAGATCAATAGATCAATAGATCAATAGATCAATAGATCAATGAATTGGACAGGAAAGGTAGGTTGGGGGGCGGGCTTGATTCTGATCTTACTGATTTAGGGTATTGTAAAACATGACAATTTTTCTAAAAAATATTGAATCAATAGATCAATAATCAATAGATCAATAGATCATAGTATCAATAGATCATAGATCATGATTGGACAGGAGGTACGGTTGGGTGGCTTGATTTAAACGGTGATTTACTGATTTTAGGGTATGTAAAACATGAAATTTTAGTAAAAAATATGAACTTAATCGCAATAGATCAATAGATTCAATTAGATCAATAGATTATGATTGGACAGGAGGGTAGGTGGGTTTGATTTCTGATTTACTGATTTAGGGTATGTACAATTCATGAAATTTTAGTAAAAATTTGACGTTAATCAATAGATTCAATAGATCAATAGATCAATAGATCAATAGAATCACAGAAGGGTATGAGGGTAGGTTGGGTGGTTTGATTTCCTGATTTACTGATTTAGGGTATGTAAAACATGGAAATTTTAGTAAAAATTTGACCGGGATTTTAATCAATAGTCAATAGATCATAGATCAATAGATCAATAGATCACAACTGGTCAGGAGGGCAGGTTGGGTGGCTTGATTTACCTGATTTAATCTGATTTAGGTTATGTAAAACATGACAATTTTTAGTAAAAAATTTGAACCTTAATCAATAGATCAATGATCATAGATATCAATAGATCAATAGATCTATAGATCAATAGATCACAACTGGACGGAGGGTGGTGGATGGTGAGTTTGATTTCCTCTGATTTACTGCTTTAACGGGTATGTCAAAACGTAAATTTTGGAAGTTATAAACATAAAAGAATAATTAATTTAATTTATTATTTATTTAATTTATTTATTGTTTTTTTTCTTGGTGGTCTGAAACCATTAATTTTCGAAATCTACAGATCCAATAACATATATAAAGACATAATATTGTATCATTACACTAATATTTACTAACTCGGCTCGCACGGGAGCCAGCAACCGGTGTGCGGCTGGTCAACTCCTACTCGCTCTGAGTCAGACTCTCCTTTTTTGCATTCTTTCCTTCTTTATTCTTCTTTCATCCTTCTTCATTCCTCCTTTGTTTTTTGCACTCTTTGTGCTCGTTTTTTTCGTCCAGGACCCTCCAAGGGGGGGTCCTAGACCACCCCATACGGACTTATAACCATCATATTCGAGTTCTACGACCTCAATAACCCTTATAAAGACACCAACATTGTTGTTATTCGACTGTTTATTAACTCGGCACCGCAGTGGCTCCAGCACCGGTGCGGAGCACTCCTCAGACTTCACATATCAAGTAATTTTTTAGATCAACTCAACTCTATCCTCGTCACCTTTCAGCAATTACGAGCATTTCGATTTTTAAGTGGGGTGGGGGTCCCCCTTCGGGGTCCTCGCACCATTTGGGGACGTACTCAGCTAACGATTAGGGTACCTACCGATCTAACCATCCCTCCAATTTTAACTCCAATTACGATAACTCTAACCATGTAGATTATATATCGGAGCCATAGGCTGAACCGGAGCCGGATTTAATAATTATTAAACCATTATTTATTCGCATATTGCACAAATAGTTCTCTAATAAAAGGATTAAAAAAGATATAATAATAATAAAAATAATATAATAATAATAATAATAAAAAACTCAGAGGATGAGACGGAATCGGTGCGGTGCGGTGCGGTGCGGTGCGGCGCGAAGCGGGGTCGGAAGGTCCGGAGCCGGAGTTGGAGTCGGAGTTCGGAGCCGGAAAATTTTGTCACGCCTCTACGAAGGATTCCAATTTTTTTTTTCGGCGTAATAATAATAATAATAATAATAATAATAATGTGTATGTGTATGCGCACGCGCGCGCGTAATAAAAAAAATAATACAAACAAACACAGACAAACCTTCGGTTTGTCTGTTTGTCAGATTGATAGCCCTTCGGGCTATCAATCCTCCACATAAGCCTAATATATCTCTATTCATTTATATAGAAAAAAGTGGCCTTTGGACTGGCAGCATAACTACTTACTACTACTTCTACTACTACTACTACTACTAATAATAATAATAATAATAATAATAATAATAATAATAATAATAATAATAATAATAATAATAATAATAATAATAATAATAATAATAATAACAATAATAATAATAATAATAATAATAATTAATGATCATCATCATCATCACTCACTTTCTTTCCCCAAGACTGGAGGTAAGGTGTGTCACATGCACCGGAAACAGAAAAGTAGTAGGAGAATATGACGCAAGCCAACAAGAAAACCCAGAATTACCGCCCCCTTAATACTCTTAAGTGAGAACTCGTGGCAGTAAGAAAAATCCACCCTAGAGCTTCACGGGACTGCATCTTTTCAATGAAGGGTTTTCCCTTTGGCCGAGGTGTCCCAGAACCTTACCCCCTCACAAAAACCCGCCATTCACTCTTATTATGCACATTTCTTCTCGCTTCTGCCAAACTCACATTTTTCTCCTTCAGGCATTCCTTTGCTAACTCAATCTACTTTTTCTTTTGCCTCCCAACGGGTCGACTCCCAGCTCAGTCACCAATATATATCAGCTTAACCAACCGACTATCATCTATCCTTTCCACATGACCAAACAACCAACAACTCCTTATGCGTTCATTCCTCATTTTATCAATTCTTCCCATACCTAAAACACACCCCTAAGATTGTCCATCTGAACATATTGTAATTTAGAACTATACCTCTTATTCCAAACCATAGTTTCACTACTATACATTGACACAGGTAACAACCTACCCTCATGTAAGACCCTAGCGCACTCAAGACTTAGTCCCTTTTACATCCACCAAGGATTTAATTGCACCCAAGCCAACCTTCTACCATTCACATTTCCTCTACACTCTACCATTCCTTGCCCTTTTTTATCCAACTATATCCTAATATTTAAACTCAAATACTTGTTTCAGTTGCTCAACATCCAGCATAACTTCACACCGAGGATTCTCCTCACTCACAACAATAACCTTACTCTATCTACGTTTACTTACAAAGTCCTCCCTTTTCACCACCCTTGCCCTAAATCCTCTACCATTCCTCTTCAAACTCCTTTTCAAGATTCTCCACGCAAAAACAAATCATCGCACATAATAAGTAGGGAACTCCCCCTCTCTTCCATTGTTCCATCAGTTCCTAACACCTTCAATGCACCCCACCTCGAATTTCTTCAACCTAACCCCTTCTATATAGCCAATTGAATAACCAAGGAGACATAACATATCTCTTCCTCAATCCGCTATTAAAATTAAACCAATAACTTTCAATTCTATTTATTCTTCCATACGCTGCACTATCATTAACATAATTTTGAATTCCTTAAGTAATCAACAGCCCTGATATAATAATAATAATAAATAATATAATAATAATAATAATAATAATAATAATAATAATAATAATAATAATAATAATATAATAATAATAATAATAATAATAATAATGATAATCTCAATATAAATATTATTATTATTATTATTATTATTATTATTATTATTATTATTATTATTATTATTATTATTATTATTATTATTATTATTATTATTATTATTATTACTTATTTTGCATTATTATTATTTTGCATTATTATTATTTTTTGCCATTATTATTATTTTTGCATTATTATTATTTTGGCATTATTATTATTAATTATTATTATTATTTTATTATTATTATTAGTTGTTGTTGGATATATGTATTATTTTTATTATTATTATTAAATTATTATTAATTATTATTATTATTATTTAATTATTATTATTATTATTATTATTAATACCTTGAAAATTTCTACAATTTATATATATATATATATATATATATATCTTATAAATATATATATATATTATATATATATATATCATATATATATTAA
>JABUQX010018685.1:0-32500 GCA_015478945.1 Trachelipus rathkii
CTTTTTGGAGACTTCAAAACTTTTTAGAGACTTCATAATCTTTTTGGAGACTTTATATCTTTTTGGAGACTTCGTATCTTCTTTTTGGAGACTTCATAACTTTTAGAGATTTCATATCTTTGGAGACTTCATATCTTTTTGAAGACTTCATATTTTTAGAGACTTCATATCTTTTTGGAGACTTCATATCTTTTTGGAGACTTCATATCTTTTTGGAGACTTCATAACTTTTTAGAGATCATATCTTTTTGGAGACTTCATATCTTTTTGGAGACTTCATATCTTTTTGGAGACTTCATAACTTTTTAGAGACTTCATATCTTTTTGGAGACTTCATATCTTTTTGGAGAGCTGTCAATATCTTTTTGTGACTCATATCTTTTTGAAACTCATATCTTTTGGAGACTTTATTACTTTTTAGAGACTTCATATCTTTTTTGGAGAACTTCATATCTTTTTGGAGACTTCATATCTTTTTGGAGACTTCATATCTTTTTGGAGACTTCATAACTTTTTAGAGACTTCATATCTTTTTGGAGACTTCATATCTTTTTGGAGACTTCATATCTTTTTGGAGACTTCATATCTTTTTAGAGACTTCATATCATTTTGGAGACTTCATATCTTTTTGGAGACTTCATATCTTTTTGGAGACTTCATAACTTTTTAGAGACTTCATATCTTTTTGGAGACTTCATATCTTTTTGGAAACTTTATAACTTTTTAGAGACTTCATATCTTTTTGGAGACTTCATAACTTTTTATAGACTTCATATCTTTTTGGAGACTTCATATTTTTTTGGAGACTTTATATCTTTTTGGAGACTTCATAACTTTTTAGAGACTTCATATCTTTTTGGAGACTTCATATCTTTTTGGAGACTTCATATCTTTTTGGAGACTTCATAACTTTTTAGAGACTTCATATCTTTTTGGAGACTTCATATCTTTTACGGAGACTTCATATCTTTTTGGAGACTTCATAACTTTTTAGAGACCATATCTTTTAGGAGACTTCATATCTTTTTGGAGACTTCATATCTTTTTGGAGACTTCATAACTTTTTAGAGACTTCATATCTTTTTGAAGACTTCATATCTTTTTGGAGACTTCATAACTTTTTGGAGACTTCATATCTTTTGGAGACTTCATATCTTATTAAAGACTTCATAACTTTTTAGAGACTTCATATCTTTATGGAGACTTCATATCTTTTTAAAGACTTCATATCTTTTTGGAGACTTCATATCTTTTTGGAGACTTCATATCTTTTTGGAGACTTCATAACTTTTTAGAGACTTCATATCTTTTTGGAGACTTAATAACTTTTTAGAGACTTCATATCTTTTTGAAGACTTCATATCTTTTTAGAGACTTCATATCTTTTTGGAAACTTTATATCTTTTTGGAGACTTCATATCTTTTTGGAGAATTCATAACTTTTTAGAGACCATATCTTTTTCGAGACTTCATATCTTTTTAGAGACTTCATAACTTTTTGGAAACTTCATATCTTTTTCGAGACTTCATATCTATTTGGAGACTTCATAACTTTTTAGAGTCTTTATATCTTTTTGGAGACTTCATATCTTTTTAAAGACTTTATATCTTTTTGGAGACTTCACAACCTTTTAGAGACTTCATATCTTTTTGGAGACTTCATATCTTTTTGGAGACTTCATAACTTTTTAGAGACTTCATATTTTTGGAGACTTCATATCTTTTTTTAAACTTCATAACTTTTTAGAGACTTCATATCTTTTGGAGACTTCATATCTTTTTGGAGAATTCATAACTTTTTAGAGACCATATCTTTTTCGAGACTTCATATCTTTTTAGAGACTTCATATCTTTTTGGGAACTTCATATCTTTTTGGAGATTTCATATCTTTTTGGAGACTTTATAACTTTTTCGAGATTTATATCTTTTTGGAGACTTCATATCTTTTTAGAGACTTCATATCTTTTTAGAGATTTCACAACTTTTTAGAGACTTCATATCTTTTTGGAGACTTCATATCTTTTTGGAGACTTCCTAACTTTTTAGAGACTTCATATCTTTTTGGAGACTTCATATCTTTTTGGAGACTTCATAACTTTTTAGAGACTTCATATCTTTTTGGAGACTTCATATCTTTTTGGAGACTTCATATCTTTTTAGAGACTTCATATCTTTTTGGAGACTTCATAACTTTTTGGAGACTTCATATCTTTTTGGAGACTTCATATCTTTTTGGAGACTTCATAACTTTTTAGAGACTTCATATCTTTTTGAAAGAAACTTAGAGACTTCATATCTTTTGGAGACTTCATAACCTTTTGGATACTTCATATCTTATGGAGACTTCATATCTTTTTAGAGACTTCATAACTTTTTTAGACTTCATATCTTTTTGGAGACTTCATATCTTTTTGGAGACTTCATATCTTTTTGGAGACTTCATATCTTTTTGGAGACTTCATATCTTTTTGGAGACTTCAAACTTTTTAGAGACTTCATATCTTTTTGGAGACTTCATATCTTTTTGGAGACTTCATATCTTTTTGGAGACTGCATATCTTTTTGGAGATTTCATATCTTTTTGGAGACTTCATAACTTTTTAGAGACTTCATATCTTTTTGGAGACTTCATAACTTTTTTGAGACTTCATATCTTTTTGGAGACTTCATAACTTTTCAGAGACTTCATATCTTTTTGGAGACTTCATTTTTTTTGGAGACTTCATATCTTTTTGGAGACTTCATAACTTTAAGGAGACTTCATATCTTTTTGGACATTTCATATCTTTTTGGAGTCTTCATATCTTTTTGGAGACTTCATAACTTTTTAGAGACTTCATATCTTTTTGGGGACTTCATATCTTTTTGGAGACTTCATATCTATTTTTAGACTTCATATCTTTTTAGAGACTTCATATCTTTTTGGAGACTTCATAACTTTTTAGAGACTTCATATCTTTTTGGAGACTTCATAATTTTTAGAGACTTCATATCTTTTTTGGAGACTTCATATCTTTTTGGAGATCTTCATATCTTTATTGGAGACTTCATAACTTTTTAGAGACTTCATATCATTTTGGAGACTTCAAATCTTTTTGGAGACTTCATATCTTTTTGGAGACAATATCTTTTTGGAGACTTTCATATCTTTTTGGAGACTACATATCTTTTTGGAGGCCATATCTTTTTGGAGACTTCATATCTTTTTGGAGACTTCATAACTTTTTAGAGACTTCATATCTTTTTGGAGATTTCATAATTTTTAGAGACTTCATATCTTTTTGGAGACTTCATATCTTTTTGGAGACTTCATTTCTTTTTGGAGACTTCATAACTTTTTAGAGACTTCATATCTTTTTGGAGACTTCATACCTTTTTGGAGACTTCATATCTTTTTGGAGACTTCATAACTTTTTAGAGACTTCATATCTTTTTGGAGACTTCATATCTTTTTGGAGACTTCATATCTTTTTGGAGACTTCATATCTTTTTGGAGACTTTATATCTTTTTGGAGACTTCATAACTTTTTAGAGACCATATCTTTTTGGAGACCATATCTTTTTTGAGACTTTATAACTTTTTAGAGACTTCATATCTTTTTGGAGACTTCATATCTTTTGGAGACTTTATAACTTTTTAGAGACTTCATATCTTTTTGGAGACTTCATATCTTTTTGGAGACTTCATAACTTTTTAGACTTTATATCTTTTTGGAGACTTCATATCTTTTTGGAGACTTCATAACTTTTAGAGACTTCATATCTTTTTGGAGACTTCATAACTTTTTGGAGACTTTATTATTTTTTTTGGGACTTCATATCTTTTTGAAGACTTCATATCTTTTTGGAGACTTCATAACTTTTTAGAGATTTCATATCTTTTTGGAGACTTCATATTTTTTTGGAGACTTCATATCTTTTTGGAGACTTCATAACTTTTTAGAGACTTCATATCTTTTTGGAGACTTCATATCTTTTTGGAGAACTCAAAATCTTTTAGGACTCATAACTGTTTTTGGAGACTTCATATCTTTTTGGAGACTTCATATCTTTTTGGAGACTTCATATCTTTTTGGAGACTTCATAACTTTTTAGAGACTTCATATCTTTTTGGAGACTTCATAATTTTTAGAGACTTCATATCTTTTTGGAGACTTCATATCTTTTTTGAGACTTCATTTCTTTTTGGAGACTTCATAACTTTTTAGAGACTTCATATCTTTTTGGAGACTTCATATCTTTTTGGAGACTTCATATTTTTTGGAGACTTCATAACTTTTTAGAGACTTCATATCTTTTTGGAGATTTCATAATTTTTAGAGACTTCATATCTTTTTGGAGACTTCATATCTTTTTGGAGACTTCATATCTTTTTGGAGACTTCATAACTTTTTAGAGATTTCATATCTTTTTGGAGACTTCATATTTTTTTGGAGACTTCATATCTTTTCGGAGACTTCATAACTTTTTAGAGACTTCATATCTTTTTGGAGACTTCATATCTTTTTGGAGACTTCATATCTTTTTAGAGACTTCATAACTTTTTAGAGACTTCATATCTTTTTGGAGACTTCATATCTTTTACGGAGACTTCATATCTTTTTGGAGACTTCATAACTTTTTAGAGACTTCATATCTTTTTGGAGACTTCATATCTTTTTGGAGACTTCATATCTTTTTGGAGACTTCATATCTTTTTGAAGACTTCATATCTTTTTGGAGACTTCATAACTTTTTAGAGACTTCATATCTTTTTGGAGACTTCATATTTTTTGGAGACTTCATATCTTTTTGGAGACTTTATAACTTTTTAGAGACTTCATATCTTTTTGGAGACTTCATATCTTTTTGGAGACTTCATAACTTTTTAGAGACTTCATATCTTTTTGGAGACTTCATATCTTTTTGGAGACTTCATAACTTTTCAGACTTCATATCTTTTTGGAGACTTCATAACTTTTTAGAGACTTCATATGTTTTTAGAGACTTCATATCTTTTTGGAGACTTCATAACTTTTTAGAGGACTTCATATCTTTTTTTTGAACAGACTTCATATCTTTTGGAGACTTCATACCTTTTGGATACTTCATATCTTATGGAGACTTCATAATCTTTTAAAGACTTCATAACTTTTTTAAGAGACTTCAATATCTTTATGGAGACTTCATATCTTTTAGGAGACTTCATATCTTTTTGGAGACTTCATATCTTTTTTGGAGACTTCATATCTTTTTGCGACTTCATAACTTTTTTCAGGATCTTCATTTCTTTTTGGAGACTTCATATCTTTTGGAGACTTCATAACTTTTAGAGACTTCATATCTTTTTGGAGACTTCATATCTTTTTGGAGACTTCATATCTTTTTGGAGACTTTATAACTTTTTAGAGATTTCATATCTTTTTGGAGACTTCATATTTTTTTGGAGACTTCATATCTTTTTGGAGACTTCATAACTTTTTAGAGACTTCATATCTTTTTGGAGACTTCATATCTTTTTGGAGACTTCATATCTTTTTAGGAGACTTCATAACTTTTAGAGATTTCATATCTTTTTGGAGACTTTCATATCTTTTTGGAGACTTCATCATCTTTTTGGAGACCTTCCATTATACTTTTTAGAGACTTCATATCTTTTTGATGATTTCATAATTTTTAGAGACTTCATATCTTTTTGGAGACTTCATATCTTTTTTGAGACTTCATTTCTTTTTGGAGACTTCATAACTTTTTAGAGACTTCATATCTTTTTGGAGACTTCATATCTTTTTGGAGACTTCATATCTTTTTGGAGACTTCATAACTTTTTAGAGACTTCATATCTTTTTTGGGACTTCCTATCTTTTTTGCAGACTTCAATATCTTTTTTGGAGAACTTTATATCTTTTTTGGAGACTTTTAATATCTTTTTGGAGACATATCTTTTTGGTAGATCTTCATATCTTTTTGGAGACTTCATAACTTTTTAGAGACTTCATATCTTTTTGGAGACTTCATAACTTTTTAGAGACTTCATATCTTTTTGGAGACTTCATATCTTTTTGGAGACTTCATATCTTTTTGGAGACTTCATAACTTTTTAGAGATTTCATATCTTTTTGGAGACTTCATATTTTTTTGGAGACTTCATATTTCTTTTCGGAGACTTCATACTTTTTAGAGACTTTATATCTTTTTGAAGACTTCATATTTTTTTAGAGACTTCATAATCTTTTAGAGCCTTCATAACTTTTTAGAGACTTCATAATCTTTTTGGAAGACTTCATATCTTTACGAAGATTCATATCTTTTTGGAAGAGCTTCATAAACTTTTTAGAGACTTCATATCTTTTTGGAGACTTCATATCTTTTTGGAGACTTCATATCTTTTTGGAGACTTCCTAACTTTTTAGAGACTTCATATCTTTTTGGAGACTTCATATCTTTTTGGAGACCATAACTTTTTGGAGACTTCATATTTTTTTGGAGACTTCATATCTTTTTTGAAGACCATATCTTTTTAGAAGACTTTCATATCTTTTTGGAGAGATTTCATATCTTTTTGGAGACTTCATATCTTTTTGGAGACTTCATAACTTTTTAGAGACTTCATATCTTTTTGGAGACCATATCTTTTTGGAGACTTCATAACTTTTTAGAGACTTCATATCTTTTTGGAGACTTCATATCTTTTTGGAGACTTCATAATTTTTTTGGAGACTTCATATCTTTTTGAGACTTCATATTTTTTTGGAGACTTAATATCTTTTTGAAGACTTCATATCTTTTGGAGACTTCATTACTTTTTAGAGACTTCATATCTTTTTTGGGAGACCTCATATCTTTTTGGAGACTTCATATCTTTTTGGAGACTTTAAAACCTTTTAGAGACTTCATATCTTTTTGGAGACTTCATATCTTTTTGGAGACTTCATAACTTTTTAGAGACTTCATATCTTTTTGGAGACTTCATATTTTTTTGGAGACTTCATATCTTTTTGGAGACTTCATAACTTTTAGAGACTTCATATCTTTTTGGAGACTTCATATCTTTTTGGAGACGTCATATCTTTTTGGAGACTTCATATCTTTTTGGAGACTTCATATCTTTTTGGAGACTTAATATCTTTTTGAAGACTTCATATCTTTTTGGAGACTTCATAACTTTTTAGAGACTTCATATCTTTTTGGAGACTTCATATCTTTTTGGAGACCTTCAATATCTTTTTGGAGACTTCATATCTTTTTGGAGACTTCATATCTTTTTGGAGACTTTATATCTTTTTTGGGACTTCATTATCTTTTTGGAGACTTTATAACTTTTTAGAGACTTCATATCTTTTTGGAGACTTCATATCTTTTTGGAGACTTCATAACGTTTTAGAGACTTCATATCTTTTTGGAGACTTCATATCTTTTTGGAGACGTCATATCTTTTTGGAGAATTCATATCTTTTTAGAGACTTCATATCTTTTTGGAAACTTCATATCTTTTTGGAGACTTCATATCTTTTTGGAGACTTCATAACTTTTTAGAGACTTCCATTCTTTTTGAGGACTTCATTCTTTTTTGGAGACCTTCATAACTTTTTAAGACTTTCAATATTTTTTTGGAGGCTTTTCATATCTTTTTGGGAGAACTCATAACTTTTTAGAGACTTCATATCTTTTTGGAGACTTCATATCTTTTTGGAGACTTCATATCTTTTTGGAGACTTCATATCTTTTTAGAGACTTCATATCATTTTGGAGACTTCATATCTTTTTGGAGACTTCATATCTTTTTGGAGACTTCATAACTTTTTAGAGCTTTCATATCTTTTTGAAGACTTCATATCTTTTTGGAAACTTTATATCTTTTTGGAGACTTCATAACTTTTTAGAGACTTCATATCTTTTTGGAGACCATATCTTTTTGGAGACTTCATATCTTTTTGGAGACCATTTCTTTTTGGAGACTTCATAACTTTTTAGAGACTTCATATCTTTTTGGAGACTTCATATCTTTTTGGAGACTTCATATCTTTTTGGAGACTTCATAACTTTTTAGAGACTTCATATCTTTTTGGAGACTTCATATCTTTTACGCGGAGACCTTTCATATCTTTTTGGAGACTTTATAGCTTTTAGAGACCATATCTTTTTGGAGACTTCATATCTTTTTGGAGACTTCATAACTTTTTAGAGACTTCATAACTTTTTAGAGACTTCTTATCTTTTTGAAGACTTCATATCTTTTGGAGACTTCATAACTTTTTGGAGACTTCATATCTTTTGGAGACTTCATATCTTATTAAAGACTTCATAACTTTTTAGAGACTTCATATCTTTATGGAGACTTCATATCTTTTTAAAGACTTCATATCTTTTTGGAGACTTCATATCTTTTTGGAGACTTCATATCTTTTTGGAGACTTCATAATTTTTGGAGACTTCATATTTGGAGACTTAATAACTTTTTAGAGACTTCATATCTTTTTGAAAGACTTCATATCTTTTTAGAGACTTCATATCTTTTTGGAAACTTTATATATTTCTTTTTGGAGACTTCATATCTTTTGGAGACTTTATAGCTTTTAGAGACCATATCTTTTTCGAGACTTCATATCTTTTTAGAGACTTCATAACTTTTTGGAAACTTCATATCTTTTTCGAGACTTCATATCTATTTGGAGACTTCATAACTTTTTAGAGTCTTTATATCTTTTGGAGACTTCATATCTTTTTAAAGACTTTTATATCTTTTTGGAGACTTCACAACTTTTAGAGACTTCATATCTTTTTGGAGACTCATATCTTTTTGGAGACTTCATAACTTTTTAAGAGACTTCATATTTTTGGAGAACTTCATATCTTTTTTTAAACTTCATAAACTTTTAGAGACTTCATATCTTTTTGGAGACTTCCATAACTTTTTAGAGAAACTTCATAACTTTTTAGAGACCATATCTTTTTCGAGACTTCATATCTTTTTAGAGACTCTCTATCTTTTTGGGAACTTGCATATCTTTTGGGATTTCATATCTTTTTGGAGACTTTATAACTTTTTCGAGATTTATATCTTTTTGGAGACTTCATATCTTTTTAGAGACTTCATATCTTTTTAGAGATTTCACAACTTTTTAGAGACTTCATATCTTTTTGGAGACTTCATATCTTTTTGGAGACTTCATAACCTTTTAGAGACTTCATATCTTTTTGGAGACTTCATATCTTTTTGGAGACTTCATATCTTTTTGGAGACTTCATATCTTTTTAGAGACTTCATATCTTTTTGGAAACTTCATATCTTTTTGGAGACTTCATATCTTTTTGGAGACTTCATAACTTTTTAGAGTCTTCATATCTTTTTGAAGACTTCATATCTTTTTGGAGACTTTATATCTTTTTGGAGACTTCATAACTTTTTAGAGACTTCATATATTTTTGGAGACTTCATATCTTTTTGGAGACTTCATAACTTTTTAGAGACTTCATATCTTTTTGGAGACTTCATATCTTTTTTGGAGACTTTTAACTTTTTAGAGACTTCATATCTTTTTGGAGACTTCATAACTTTTAAGAGACTTCATATCTTTTTGGGGATTTCATAATTTTTAGAGACTTCATATCTTTTTGGAGACTTCATATCTTTTTGGAGACTTCATATCTTTTTGGAGACTTCATAACTTTTTAGAGACTTCATATCTTTTTGGAGACCATATTTTTTTGGAGACTTCATATCTTTTCGGAGACTTCATAAATTTTTACAGACTTCATATCTTTTTGGAGACTTTATATCTTTTTGGAGACTTCATATCTTTTTAGAGACTTCATAACTTTTTAGAGACTTCATATCTTTTTGGAGACTTCATATCTTTTTGGAGACTTCATATCTTTTTTGGAGACTTCATAACTTTTTAGAGACTTCATATCTTTTTGGAGACTTCATATCTTTTTGGAGACTTCATAACTTTTTAGAGACTTCATATCTTTTTGGAGACTTCATATCTTTTTGGAGACTTCATAACTTTTTAGAGGCTTCATATCTTTTTGAAGACTTCATATCTTTTTGAAGACTTCATAACTTTTTGGAGACTTCATATCTTTTGGAGTCTCCAAAAAGATATGATGTCACCAAAAAGATATGAAGTCTCCAAAAAGATATGAAGTCTCCAAAAAGATATGAAGTCTAAAAAGTTATGAAGTCTCCAAAAAGATATGAAGTCTCCAAAAAGATATGAAGTCTCCAAAAGGATTTGAAGTCTCCAAAAAGATATGAAGTCTCTAAAAAATTATAAAGTCTAAAAAAAAATATGAAGTCTCCAAAAAGGTATGAAGTCTCTAAAAAGTTATGAAGTTTCCAAAAAGATATGAAGTCTCCAAAAAGATATGAAGTCTCCAAAAAGATATGAAGTCTCTAAAGAGTTATGAAGTCTCCAAAAAGATATGAAGTCTCCAAAAGGATATGAAGTCTCCAAAAAGATATGAAATCTCTAAAAAGATATGAAGTCTCTAAAAAGTTATGAAGTCTCCAAAAAGATATGAAGTCTCCAAAAAGATATGAAGTCTCCAAAAAGATATGAAGTCTCTAAAAAATGTGAAGTCTCTAAAAAGTTATGAAGTCTCCAAAAAGATATGAAGTCTCCAAAAAGATATGAAGTCTCCAAAAAGATATGAAGTCTCCAAAAAGTTATGAAGTCTCCAAAAAGATATGAAGTCTCTAAAAAGTTATGAAGTCTCCAAAAAAGATATGAAGTCTCCAAAAAGATATGAAATCTAAAAAGATATGAAGTCTCTAACAAAATATCGCCTAAAAAAACATATGAAGCTAAACAAATTATCTATAACAAAGGTAGCTAAATGAAATTTCCAAAAAGAATATAAAGTCTCCAAAAGATATTGAAGTCTCCAAAAAGATATGAACGTCCTCTAACATTAATGAAGTCTCCAAAAAGATATGAAGTCTCCAAAAAGATATGGTCTCCAAAAAGATATGAAGTCTCTAAAAAGTTATGAAGTCTCCAAAAAGATATGAAGTCTCCAAAAAGATATGAAGTCTCCAAAAAGATATGAAGTCTCTAAAAAGTTATGAAGTCTCCAAAAAGATATGAAGTCTCCAAAAAGATATGAAGTCTCCAAAAAGATATTGTCTCTATAAGCTATGAAGTCTCCAAAAAGATATGGTCTCTAAAAAGATATGAAGTCTCCAAAAAGATATGAAGTCTCCAAAAAGATATGAAGTCTCTAAAAAGTTATGAAGTCTCAAAAAGTTATGAAGTCTCCAAAGATATGAAGTCTCCAAAAAGATATGAAGTTCCCAAAAAAGATATGATGTTTCCCAAAAAAGAAGTATGAAGTCTGAAAAAGTTATGAGGTCTCCAAAAAGATATGAAGTCTCCAAAAAGATATGGTCTCCAAAAAGATATAAAGTCTCCAGAAAAATATGAAGTCTCTAAAAAGTTATGATGTCTCCAAAAAGATAAAGTCTCCAAAAAGATATAAAGTCTCCAAAAAGATATGAAGTCTCCAAAAAGATATGAGGTCTCTAAAAAGTTATGAAGTCTCCAAAAAGATATAAAGAATCCAAAAAGATATGAAAGTCTAAAAAAGATATGAAGTCCTCCAAACAGATTGAAAGTCTCCCAAAAAGATTGAAGTCTCCAAAACAGATATGAAGTCCTCTAAAAAAGTTATAAAGTCTCCAAAAGATATGAAGTCTCCAAAAAGATATGAAGTCTCCAAAAAGATATGAAGTCTCCAAAAAGATATGAAGTCTCTAAAAAGTTATGTAGTCTCCAAAAAGATATGAAGTCTCCAAAAAGATATGAAGTCTCCAAAAAGATATGAACACTCCAAAAAGATATGAAGTCTCCAAAAAGATATGAAGTCTCTAACAAGTTATGAAGTCTCCAAAAATATATGAAGTCTTCTAAAAAGATATGAAGTCCTCCAAAGGATGAATCTCCAAAAAGAATATGAACGTCTCCAAAAAGATATGAAGTCTCCAAAAAGATATGAAGTCTCTAAAAAGTTATGAAGTTTCCAAAAAGATATGAAGTCTCCAAAAAGATATGAAGTCTCCAAAAAGATATGAAGTCTCTAAAAAGTTATGAAGTCTCCAAAAAGATATGAAGTCTCCAAAAAGATATGAAGTCTCCAAAAAGAAATGAAGTCTCCAAAAAGATATGAAGTCTCTAAAAAGTTATGAAGTCTCCAAAAAGTTATGAAGTCTCCAAAAATATATGAAGTCTCTAAAAAGTTTATGAAGTCTCCAAAAAGATATGAAGTCTCTAAAATATGAAGTCTCCAAAAAGATATGAAGTCTCTAAAAAGATATGAAGTCTCCAAAAAGATATGAAGTCTCTAAAAAGTTATGAAATCACCAAAAAGATATGAAGTCTCCAAAAAGATATGAAGTCTCCAAAAAGATATGGTCTCTAAAAAGCTATAAAGTCTCCAAAAAGATATGAAGTCTCTAAAAAGATATGAAGTCTCCAAAAAGATATGAAGTCTCCAAAAAGATATGAAGTCTCTAAAAAGTTATGAAGTCTCCAAAAAGATATGAAAGTCTTCAAAAGATATGAAGTCTTCTCCAAAAAAGATATGAAGTCTCCAAAAAGTATGAGGGGGGGGAGTCTTTAAAAGTTATGAATCCAAAAAGATATGAAGTCACAAAAAAGATAAGGAGTCTCTAAAAAGTTATGAAGTCTCCAAAAAGTTATGAAGTCTCCAAAAAGTTATGAAGTCTCAAAAAGATATGAAGTCTCCAAAAAGATATGAAGTCTCTAAAAAGTTATGAAGTCTCCAAAAAGATATATGAAGTCTCCAAAAAGATATGAAGTCTCCAAAAAGATATTGTCGTCTCCAAAAGATATGAAGTCTCTAAACCAAAAGTTATAGAAGTCCCCAAAAAAGATATGAAGTCTCCAAAAACATATGAAGTCTCCAAAAAGATAGAAGTCTCCAACAAGATATGAACGTCCTTAAAGAAGTTATGAAGCTGCTTTCAAAAGATCTGAAGTCCTCCACAAAAGCATATGAAGTCTCCAAAAGTACTGAAGTCTCTACAAGCTTATGAGAAGTCTCCACAAAGATATGAGTCTCCAAAAAGATATGAAGTCTCCAAAAGAATGGTCTCTAAAAAGTTATGAAGTCTCCCAAAAGTTTATGAAGTCTCCAAAAAGATATGAAGTCTCTAAAAATGTTATGGAAGTCTCCCTAAAAAGATCACGAATGTCTCTCAAAAAATTATGAAGCTTCCAAAAGCATATGAAACAGTCTCTAAAAGTTATAATCTCCAAAAAGATTATGAAGTCTCCCTAAAAAGATATGACGTCTCAAAAAGATCTTGTTCTCATAAGCTATGAAAGTCTCCAAAAAGATATCGCGTCTCTAAAAAGATATTGAAGTTCTCCAAAAAGATTATGAAGTCTCCAACAAGATATGAGTCTCTAAAAAAGTGTATGAAGTCTCCAAAAAGTTATGGTCTCCAAAAAGATATGAAGTCTCCAAAAAGATATGAAGTTTCCAAAAAGATATGAAGTTTCCAAAAAGATATGAAGTCTGAAAAGTTATGAAGCGTCTACAAAAAGATATGAAATCTCCAAAAAAAGAAATGGTCTCCAAAAAGATATAAAGTCTCCAGAAAAATATGAAGTCTCTAAAACGTTATGAAGTCTCCAAAAAAGTTATAAAGTCTCAAAAAAGATATAAAGTCTCCAAAAGATATGAAGTCTCCAAAAAGATATGAGGTCTCTAAAAAGTTATGAAGTCTCCAAAAAGATATAAAGAATCCAAAAAGATATGAAGTCTAAAAAAAGATATGAAGTCTCCAAAAAGATATGAAGTCTCTAAAAAGTTACGAAGTCTCCAAAAAGTTATGAAGTCTCCAAAAAGATAAGAAGTCTCCAAAAAGATATGAAGTCTCCAAAAAGATATGAAGTTCTCCAAACAACGAATATGAACGTCTCTAAAAAGTTTTTTATGAAAGTTTCCAAAAAGAATATGAAGTCCCAAAAAGATATTGAAGTTATCCAAAAAGATATGAAGTCTCCAAAAAGATAGGAAGTCTCTAAAAAAAGTTATGAAGTCTCCAGAAAGATATGAAGTCTCCAAAGAGTGAAGTCTCCAAAAAGATATGAAGGCTCTAAAAAGCTTATGAAGTCTCCAAAAAGATATAAAGTCTCCAAAAAGAATCATGAAAGTCTCCAAAAAGATATGGTCTCTAAAAGCTATAAAGTCTCCAAAAAGACGACCGACCGACCGACACCAACCAGATATGAAGTCTCTAAAAAGATATGAAGTCTCCAAAAAGTTATGAAGTCTCTAAAAAGTTATGAAGTATCCAAAAAGATATGAAGTCTCCAAAAAGAAATGAAATCTCCAAAAATTATGAAGTCTCAAAAAAGATATGAAGTCTCTAAAAAGTTATGAAGTCTCCAAAAAGATATGAAGTCTCCAAAAAGATATGAAGTCTCTAAAAAGTTATGAAGTCTCAAAAAAGATATGAAGTCTCTAAAAAGGTATGAAGTCTCCAAAAAGATATGAAGTCTCTAAAAAGATATGAAGTCTCCAAAAGATATGAAGTCTCTAAAAAGTTATGAAGTCTCCAAAAAGATATGAAGTCTCCAAAAAGATATGAAGTCTCCAAAAAGATATGAAGTCTCTAAAAAGATATGAAGTCTCCAAAAAGATATGAAGTCTCCAAAAAGATATGAAGTCTCCAAAAAGATATGAAGTCTCCAAAAAGTTATGAAGTCTCCAAAAAGATATGAAGTCTCCAAAAAGATATGAAGTCTCCAAAAAGATATGAAGTCTCTAAAAAGTTATGAAGTCTCCAAAAAGATATGAAGTCTCCAAAAAGAATTGAAGTCTCCGAAAGATATGCAGTCCCTCTAAAGTTATGGAAGTCTCCAAAAAAGATATGAAGTCTCCCAAAAGATATGAAGTCTCCAAAAAAGATATGAAGTCTCTAAACAAGTTATGAGTCTCCAAAAAGATATGACGTCTCCAAAAAGATATGAAGTCTCTAAAAAGTTATGAAGTCTCCAAAAAGATACGAAGTCTCCAAAAAGATATGAAGTCTCCAAAAAGATATGAAGTCTCTAAAAAGTTATGAAGTCTCCAAAAAGATATGAAGTCTCCAAAAAGATATGAAGTCTCCAAAAAGATATTGTCTCTATAAGCTATGAAGTCTCCAAAAAGATATGGTCTCTAAAAAGATATGAAGTCTCCAAAAAGATATGAAGTCTCCAAAAAAGATATGAAGTCTCTAAAAAGTTATGAAGTCTCCAAAAAGTTATGGTCTCCAAAAAGATATGAAGTCTCCAAAAAGATATGAAGTTTCCAAAAAGATATGAAGTTTCCAAAAAGATATGAAGTCTGAAAAGTTATGAGGTCTACAAAAAGATATGAAGTCTCCAAAAAGATATGGTCTCCAAAAAGATATAAAGTCTCCAGAAAAATATGAAGTCTCTAAAAAGTTATGATGTCTCCAAAAAGATAAAGTCTCCAAAAAGATATAAAGTCTCCAAAAAGATATGAAGTCTCCAAAAAGATATGAGGTCTCTAAAAAGTTATGAAGTCTCCAAAAAGATATAAAGAATCCAAAAAGAGATGAACATCTAAAAAAAATCATGAAAGTCTCCCAAAAGAATGAAGTCTCTAAAAAGTTACGAAGTCTCCCAAAAAGTTATGAAGACTCCAAAAAGATAATGAAGTCTCCAAAAAAGATATGAAGTCTCCAAAAGATATGAAGTCTAAAAAGATATGAAGTCTCTAAAAAGTTATGAAGTCTCCAAAAAGATATGAAGTCTCCAAAAAGATATGAAGTCTCCAAAAAGATATGAAGTCTCCAAAAAGATATGAAGTCTCTAAAAAGTTATGAAGTCTCCAAAAAGATATGAAGTCTCCAAAAAGATATGAAGTCTCCAAAAGATATGAAGTCTCTAAAAAGTTATGAAGTCTCCAAAAAGATATAAAGTCTCCAAAAAGATATGAAGTCTCCAAAAAGATATGGTCTCTAAAAAGCTATGAAGTCTCCAAAAAGATATGAAGTCTCTAAAAAGATATGAAGTCTCTAAAAAGATATGAAGTCTCCAAAAAGTTATGAAGTCTCTAAAAAGTTATGAAGTATCCAAAAAGATATGAAGTCTCCAAAAAGAAATGAAATCTCCAAAAATTATGAAGTCTCAAAAAAGATATGAAGTCTCTAAAAAGTTATGAAGTCTCCAAAAAGATATGAAGTCTCCAAAAAGATATGAAGTCTCTAAAAAGTTATGAAGTCTCCAAAAAGATATGAAGTCTCTAAAAAGATATGAAGTCTCCAAAAAGATATGAAGTCTCTAAAAGATTATGAAGTCTCAAAAAGTTATAAGTCTCTAAAAAGTTATTAAGTCTCCAAAAAGATATGAAGTCTCCAAAAAGATATGAAGTCTCTAAAAAGTTATGAAGTCTCCAAAAGATATGAAGTCTCCAAAAAAAAAATAAACAAGTCTTAAAAAAGATATGAAGTCTCCAAAAAGATATGAAGTCTCCAAAAAAATAAATGAAGTCTCTAAAAAGTTATGAAGTCTCCAAAAAGATATGAAGTCTCCAAAAAGTTATGAAGTCTCCAAAAAGATATGAAGTCTCCAAAAACATATGAATCTCTAAAAAGTTATGAAGTCCTCCCAAAAACGATATGAATCTCCAAAAAGGAAATATGAAGTTCTCTAAAAAGGTTATGACAGTCTCTAAAAAGTATGAAAGTCTTCAAAAGATTGAAGTTCTCCAAAAGATATGAGTCTCCAAAAAAGATATGAAGCCTAAAAAAAGGTTAAGGAAGTCCCCAAAAAGATATAAAGTCTCACCAAAAGATATGAAGTCTCCAAAAAGATATGAGTCTCCAACAGATATGAAGTCTCTAAACGTTATGAAGTTCTCCAAAAAAAGATATGAAAGTCTCCAAAAAGATATGAAGTCTCCAAAAAGATATGAAGTCTTTAAAAAGATATGAAGTCTCCAAAAAGATATGAAGTCCCAAAAAAGTTATGAAGTCTAAAAAGTTATGAAGTTCTCAAAAAGATATGAAGTCTCCAAAGAGATATGAAGTCTCTAAAAAGTTATAAAGTCTCCAAAAAAGATATGAAGTCTCCAAAATGATATGAAGTCTCCAAAAAGATATGAAGTCTAAAAAGTTATGAAGTCTCCAAAAAGATATGAAGTCTCCAAAAAGATATGAAGTCTCTAAAAAGTTATGAAGTCTCCAAAAAGATATGAAGTCTCCAAAAAGATATGAAGTCTCCAAAAAGATATGAAGTCTCCAAAAAGATATGAAGTCTCTAAAAAGTTATGAAGTCTCCAAAAAGATATGAAGTCTCCAAAAAGATATTGTCTCTATAAGCTATGAAGTCTCCAAAAAGATATGGTCTCTAAAAAGATATGAAGTCTCCAAAAAGATATGAAGTCTCCAAAAAGATATGAAGTCTCTAAAAAGTTATGAAGTCTCCAAAAAGTTATGGTCTCCAAAAAGATATGAAGTCTCCAAAAAGATATGAAGTCTCCAAAAAGATATGAAGTTTCCAAAAAGATATGAAGTCTGAAAAGTTATGAGGTCTCCAAAAAGATATGAGGTCTCCAAAAAGATATGGTCTCCAAAAAGATTAAAGTCCTCCAGAAAATATGAAGTCTTCTAAAAAGGTTATGATGTCTCCAAAAAGATAAAGTCTCCAAAAAGATATGAAGTCTCCAAAAAGATATGAAGTCTCTAAAAAGTTATGAAGTCTCCAAAAAGATATAAAGGATCCAAAAAGATATGAAGTCTAAAAAAAGATATGAAGTCTCCAAAAAGATATGAAGTCTCTAAAAAGTTACTGAAGTCTCCAAAAAGTTATGAAGTCTCCAAAAGATAAGAAGTCCTCAAAAAAGATGAAAGTCTCCAAAAAAGATATGAAGTCTCCAAACAGATATGAAGTCTCCAAAAAGTTTATGAAGTCTTCACAAAGATATGAAGTCTCCAAAAAAGATATGAAGTATCCAAAAGATATGAAGTCTCTAAAAAGATATGAAGTCTCTAACAAAAGTTATGAAGTCTCCAAAAAGATACTGATCTCCAAAAAGATGTTTGAAGTCTCCAAAGATAATGACAGTCTCCTTAAAAAGTATGAAGTCCTCCAAAAAGATTAAAGTCCTCCAAAAAGATATGAGTCTCCAAAAAGATCATAGGTCCTAAAAAGCTATGAAGTACTCCAAAAAGATATGAAGTCTCAAAAGATATGCAGTCTCTCTAAAAGATATGAAGTCACAAAAAAGATAAGGAGTCTCTAAAAAGTTATGAAGTATCCAAAAGATATGATAGCTCTCCAAAAAGAAATGAATCTCAAAAATTATGAAAGTCTCAAAAAATATGAAGTCTCTAAAAGTTATGAAGTCTCCAAAAAAGATATGAAAGTCTCAAAAAGATATGAAGTCTCTAAAAATTATGAAGTCTCCAAATTTATGAAGTCTCCAAAAAAATATGAAGTCTCCAAAAAGATTGAAGTCTCTAAAAAGTTTTGAAGTCTCAAAAAGATATGAAGTCTTAAAAAGTTATGAAAGTCCTCCAAAAAAGTTAATGAAGTCTCGCAAAAAGGATAAGAATTTCCAAAAAGAATAATGAAGTCTTCCAAAAAGATATTGAATTCTCCAAAAAGAATTATGAAGTCTCTAAAAAGTTTATGAGTCTCCCCAAAAAGATATGAGTCTCCAAAGATATCGAAGTCTCCAAAGATATGAAAGTCCCCAAAATAGATATGAAGTCTCCAAAGAAGATATGAAGTCTCCAAAAAGATACGAAGTCAAAAAGATATGAAGTCTCTAAAAAGTTATAGATCTCCAAAAAGATAATGAAAGTTCCATAAAAGGATTATGAAGTCCTAGATATGAAAAGTCTCCAAAAGATATGAAGTCCTCCAAAAAGATCCTTGAGTCTCTAAAACGTTATCAAGTCTCCCCAAAAAGAATATTTGAAGTCTCCAAAAAGAAATGAAGTCTCAAAAATTATGAAGGTCTCCTAAAAATCTGAAAGTCTCTAAAAAGATCTGAAGTCTCAAAAAGATATGAAGGTCTCCAAAAAGATACGAAGTCATCGCAAAAAGATATGAAGTCCTCCAATAAGGTTATGAAGTCCTCTAAAAGTTATGAAGTTCTCCCCAAAAAGAGTATGAAGTCTCCAAGATATGACAGTCTCCAAAGACAGAAATGAGTCTCCAAAAAGATATGAAGTCTCTAAAAAAATGTTATGAAGTCTCCAAAAGATATGAAGTCTCTAAAAAAAAGATTTGAAGTCTCTAAAAAGTTATGAAGTCTCCAAAAAGATATGAAGTTTCCAAAAAGATATGAAGTCTTCGCAAAAAAACATAGAAGTCTCTAAAGTTATGCAAGTCTCCAAAAGAAGATATGAAGTCCTCTAACATAGACTATATAAGTCTCCCAAAAAGATATGGTCTCCACTAAAAGCTATAAATAGTCCCTCCCAAAAGATATGAAGTCTCTAAAAAATATGAGTCTCCAAAGATATGATATTCTCTCAAAGATATTGAGTCTCTCCAAAGTTATGAAAGTCTCCAAAAAGATATGTAAGTCTCCAAAAAGATAAAAAGTCTCCAAAAAGATAAAAAGTCTCCAAAAAGATATTAAAATTATCAAAAAAGTTATAAAGTCTTCCAAAAAAAATAAAAACTTTCCAAAAAGTTATGAAGTCTCCTAAAAGATATGAATTCTCTAAAAAGTTATGAAGTCTCCAAAAAGATATGAAGTCTCCAAAAAGATATGAAGTCTCCAAAAAGATATGAAGTCTCTAAAAAGTTATAAAGTCTCCAAAAAGATATGAAGTCTCCAAAAAGATATGAAGTCTCCAAAAAGATATGAAGTCTCCAAAAAGATATGAAGTCTCTAAAAAGTTATGTAGTCTCCAAAAAAATATGATAACTCTAAAAAGTTATGATCTCCAAAAAGATATGAACACTCCAAAAAGATATGAAGTCTCCAAAAAAGATATTGAAGTCTCTAACAAGTTTATGAAGTCTCCAACAAATATGATGAAGTCTCTAAAAAGATATGAAGTCTCCAAAAAGGTATGAAGTCTCCAAAAAAGATATGAAGTCTCCAAAAAGATATGAAGTCTCCAAAAAGATATGAAGTCTCTAAAAAGTTATGAAGTCTCTAAAAAGATATGGTCTCCAAAAAGATATAAAAAAGTCTCTTAACAAGATATGAAGTCTCCCTAAAAAGTTATGGAAGTCCCAAAAGATATGAAGTCTCCAAAAAGATATGAAGACTCCACAAAGATATGAAGTCTCCAAAAGATATGAAGTCTCTAAAAAGTATGAAGTCTCCAAAAAGTTATGAAGTCTCCAAAAGATATGAAGAGTCCCTAAAAAGTTATGAAGTCTCCAAAAAAAGATATGAAGTCTCTAAAAAAATATGAAGTCTTCTAAAAAGTTATGAAGTCTCCAAAAAGATATGAAGTCTCCAAAAAGATATGAAGTCTCTAAAAAGTTAAGAGTCTCCAAAAAAGATATGAAGTCTCCCAAAAAAAGATATGAAGTCCTAAAAGATATGGTCTCTAAAAAGCTATAAAGTCTCCAAAAAGATTATGAAGTCTTTAAAAAAGATAATGAAGTCTCCAAAAGATATGAAGTCTCCCAAAAGATATGAAGTCTCTAAAAGGTTATGAAGTCTCCTAAAAAGATATGAAGTCTCCAAAAAGTAATGAAGTCTCCAAAAAGATATGAAGTCTCTAAAAGATATGAAGTCTCTAAAAGTTATGAGTCTCCAAAGGATATGAAGTCCTCCAAAAAGATATGACACCAGTCTCTAAAAGTTATGAAGTCTCTAAAAAGTTATGAAGTCTCCAAAAGATATGAAGTCTCCAAAAAGATATGAAGTCTCCAAAAAAATATGAAGTCTCTAAAAAGTTATGAAGTCTCCAAAAAGATATGAAGTCTCCAAAAAGATATGAAGTCTCTAAAAAGTTATGAAGTCTCCAAAAAGATATGAAGTCTCTAAAAAGTTATGAAGTCTCCAAAAAGATATGAAGTCTCCAAAAAGATATGAAGTCTCCAAAAAGATATGAAGTCCCCAAAAAGATATGAAGTCTCCAAAAAGTTATGAAGTCTCCAAAAAGTTATGAAGTCTCCAAAAAGATATGAAGTCTCCAAAAAGATATGAAGTCTCTAAAAAGTTATGAAGTCTCCAAAAAGATATGAAGTCTCCAAAAAGATATGAAGTCTCCAAAAATATGAAGTCTCTAAAAAGTTATGAAGTCTCAAAAAGATATGAAGTCTGCAAAAAGATATGAAGTCTCTAAAAAGTTATAAGTCTCCAAAAAGATACGAAGTCTCCAAAAAGATATGAGCTCCAAAAAGAATGAAGTCTCTAAAAGTTCTGAAGTCCTCCAAAAAGAATGAAGTCTCCAAAGATATGAGTCTCAACAAGATATTGTCCCTTCTATAAAGCTATGAAGTCTCCAAAAAGATATGGTCTCTAAAAAGATAATGAAAGTTCCAAAAAGATATGCAGTTCTCCAAAAGATAATGAAGTGCTCTAAAAAAGTTATGAAGTCCCAAAAAGTTATGGTCTACCAAAAAGATAATGAAGTCTCCAAAAAGAATATGAAGTTTCCAAAAGATATGAAGTTCTCCAAAAAGATATAAAGAATCCCAAAAAGATATGAAGTCTAAAAAAAGATAATGAAGTCTCCAAAAGATATGAGTCTCTAAAAAGTTATAAAGTCTCCAAAAGATATGAAGTCTCCAAAAAGATATGAAGTCTGAAAAGTTATGAGGTCTACAAAAAGATTATGACAGTCCTCCATAAAAGATATTGGTCCTCCAAAAAGATATAAAGTCTCCAGAAAAATATGAAGTCTCTAAAAAGTTATGATGTCTCCAAAAAGATAAAGTCTCCAAAAAGATATAAAGTCTCCAAAAAGATATGAAGTCTCCAAAAAGATATGAAGTCTCTAAAAAGTTATGAAGTCTCCAAAAAGATATAAAGAATCCAAAAAGATATGAAGTCTAAAAAAAGATATGAAGTCTCCAAAAAGATATGAAGTCTCTAAAAAGTTACGAAGTCTCCAAAAAGTTATGAAGTCTCCAAAAAGATAAGAAGTCTCCAAAAAGATATGAAGTCTCCAAAAAGATATGAAGTCTCCAAAAAGATATGAAGTCTCTAAAAAGTTATGAAGTCTCCAAAAAGATATGAAGTTTCCAAAAAGATATGAAGGCTTTAAAAAGTTATAAAGTCTCCAAAAAGATATGAAGTCTCTAAAAAGATATGAAGTCTCCAAAAAGATATGAAGTCTCCAAAAAGATATGAAGTCTCCAAAAAGATATGAAGTCTCTAAAAAGTTATGAAGTCTCCAAAAAGATATAAAGTCTCCAAAAAGATATGAAGTCTCCAAAAAGATATGGTCTCTAAAAAGCTATGAAGTCTCCAAAAAGATATGAAGTCTCTAAAAAGATATGAAGTCTCTAAAAAGATATGAAGTCTCCAAAAAGTTATGAAGTCTCTAAAAAGTTATGAAGTATCCAAAAAGATATGAAGTCTCCAAAAAAATGAAGTCTCTAAAAAGTTATGAAATCTCAAAAAAGATATGAAGTCTCCAAAAAATTATGAAGTCTCCAAAAAGATATGAAGTCTCTAAAAAGATGTGAAGTCTCTAAAAAGTTATGAGACTCATAAAAGTTTATGAAGTCCTCCAAAAAGATATGGTCTCCAAAAGATATGAAGTCTCCAAAAAAATATGATGAAGCCTCTAAAAAGTTATGAAGTCTCCAAAAAGATATGAAGTCTCTAAAAAGTTATGAAGTCTCCAAAAAGTTATGAAGTCTCCAAAAAGATAAGAATTCTCCAAAAAGATGATGAAGTCTCCAAAAAGAATATGAATCTCCAAAAGATATAATCTCTAAAAAGTTATGAAGTCCTCCAAAAAGATATGAAAGTCTCCAAAAAGATATGAAGTCTCAAAAAGGTAATGAAGTCTCCAAAAAGATATGAAGTCCCTCCAAAAGATATGAAGTCTCCTCCAAAAGATATGAAGTCTCGCAAAAAGATATGAAGTCTCTAAAAATTTATGAAGTCTCCAAAAAGATGTGAAGTCTCCCAAAAAGATATGAAGTCTCTAAAAGATATGAAGTCTCCAAAAAAGAGATGAAGTCTCCAAAAAGATATGAAAGTCTCTCAAACAGTTATGAAGTCTCCAAGAAGATATGAAGTCTCCAAAAGATATGAAGTCTCCAAAAATATGAAGTCACAAAAAAGATAAGGAGTCTCTAAAAAGTTATGAAGTCTCAAAAAATATGGAGTCTCCAAAAAGATATGAAGTCTCCAAAAAGATATGAAGTCTCCTAAAAAGTTAATGAAATCTCCAAAAAGATCATGAAGCCTCCAAAAAGAATCTGAAGTTCCAAAACTATATGGTCTCCTAAATAAGCTATGAAGTCTCCAAATAAGATATGAAGTCTCTAAAAAGTAATGAAGTCTCCAAAAAGATATTTAAATCTCCAAAAAGATTATGAAGTCTCTAAAAAGTTATGAAGTCCCAAAAAAGATATGAAGTCTTCCAAAAAGATTTGAAGTCTCCAAAAAGATATGAAGTCTCCAAAAGATATGAAGTCTAAAAAGTTATAAAGTCTCCAAAAAGATATGAATGTCTCCAAAAAGATATAAGTCTCAAAAGTTATGAAGTCTCTAAAAAGTTATGAAGTCTCCAAAAAAGATATGAAGTCTCCCAAAAAGATATGAAATCTCCAAAAAGGTATGAAGTCTCTAAAAGTTATGAAGTCTCCCAAAAAAGATATGAAGTCCCAAAAAAGTTATGAAGTCTCCAAAAGAAATGAACAGTCTCCAAAAAGATATGAAGTCTCTAAAAAGTTCATATAAGAAGTCTCCAAAAAGATATGAAGTCTCCCAAAAAGATTTTATGGAAAAAGTCCCCTTCTAAAAGTTAATGAAGTCTCCAAAAAAGATATGAAGTCTCCAAAAGGATATGACGTCTCCAAAAAGGATATGAAGTCACTAAATATCAGTTTAAAGTCTCCAAAAGATATGAAGTCTCCAAAAAGATATGAAGTCTCCAAAAAGATATGGTCTCTAAAAAGCTATAAAGTCTCCAAAAAGATATGAAGTCTCTAAAAAGATATGAAGTCTCCAAAAAGATATGAAGTCTCCAAAAAGATATGAAGTCTCTAAAAAGTTATGAAGTCTCCAAAAAGATATGAAGTCTCCAAAAAGATATGAAGTCTCCAAAAAGATATGAAGTCTCCAAAAAGATATGAAGTCTCTAAAAAGTTATGAAGTCTCCAAAAAGATATGAAGTCTCCAAAAAGATATGGTCTCTAAAAAGTTATGAAGTCTCTAAAAAGTTATGAAGTCTCCAAAAAGATATGAAGTCTCCAAAAAGATATGAAGTCTCCAAAAAGATATGAAGTCTCCAAAAAGATATGAAGTCTCCAAAAAGATATGAAGTCTCCAAAAAGATATGAAGTCTCCAAAAAAGATATGAAGTCTCGCAAACGATATGAAGTCTCCTTAAAAAGTTATGTAGCTCTCCAAAAAGATATCGAAGTCTCCAAAAGAATATGAAGTCTCCAAAAAGATATGATACTCTAAAAGATATGAAGTCATCCAAAAAAGATATTAAGCAGTCTCTAAAAAAGTTATAATCTCCAATAAGATTATGAAGTCCTAAAAATTTATGAAGTCTCCAAAAAGATATGAAGTCTCCAAAAGATATGAAGTCTCCAAAAAGATATGAAGTCTCCACCAAGATATGAAAGTCCTCTAAAAAGTTATGAAATTCTCGCAAAAGATATGAAGTCTCTAAAAAGTTATGAAGTCCTCCAAAAAGATATGAACAGTCCCAAAAAGATAATGAAGTCTTTCCAAAAAGATAATGAAGTTCTCCCCAAAAAGATATGAAGTTCTCCAAAAAGAATAAGTCTCCAAAAAGATATTGAAGTCTCACAAGATATGAAAGTCTCTAAAAATTATGAAGTCTCCAAAAAGATATGAATTCTCCAAAAAGATATGAAGTCTCCTAAAAATATGAAGTCTCCAAAAAGATAAAGTCTCCAATAAGATATGAAGTCTCTAAAAAGTTATGAAGTCCTCCAAAAGATATGAAGTCTCCAAAAAGATGTGAAGTCTCCAAAAAGATGTAGTCTCCAAAAAGATATGAAATCTCTAAAAAGTTATGAAGTCCTCCAAAAAGATATGAAGTCCCTCCAAAAAGATATGAAGTCTCCAAAAAGATAGGAAGTCTCATAAAGATATGAACTCTCCAAAAAGATATGAAGGCTCCAAAAAGATATGAAGTCTCCTCCAAAAAGATATGTCCCTCCTAAAAAGTTATAAAGTCTCCAAAAGATATGAAGTCTCCAAAAAGATTTGAAGTCTCTAAAAAGTTATGAAGTCTCTATAAAAAATTATAAAGTCTCCAAAAAGATATGAAGGCTCCAAAAAGATATGAAGTCTCCAAAAGGATATGAAGTCTCTAAAAGTTATGAGTCTCCACAAGATATGAAGTCTCCAAAAAGATATGAAGTCTCTTCCAAAAAGATATGAAGTCTCCAAAAGATATGAAGTCTCTAAAAAGTTATGAAGTCTCCAAAAAGATATGAAGTCTCCAAAAAGATATGAAGTCTCTAAAAAGTTATGAAGTCTCCAAAAAGATATGAAGTCTCCAAAAAGATATGAAGTCTCAAAAAAAGATATGAAGTCTCTAAAAAGTTATGAAGTCTCCAAAAGATATGAAGTCTCCAAAAAGATATGAAATCTCCAAAAAGATATGGTCTCTAAAAAGCTATAAAGTCTCCAAAAAGATATGAAGTCTCTAAAAAGATATGAAGTCCTTCCACAAAGATAATGAAGTCTCCAAAAAGATATGAAGTCTCTAAAAAGTTATGAAGTCTCCAAAAAGATATGAAGTCTCCAAAAAGATATGAAGTCTCCAAAAAGATATGAAGTCTCCAAAAAAATATGAAGTCTCCAAAAAGATATGAAGTCTCTAAAAAGTTATGAAGTCTCCAAAAAGATATGAAGTCTCCAAAAAGATATGTCTCTAAAAAGTTATGAAGTCCCCAAAAGTTATGAAGTCTCCAAAAGATATGAAAGTCTCGCAAAAGATATGATAGTCCTCAAAAAAGAATCTGAAGTCCTCTAAAAAGTATGAAGTCTCCCAAAAAGATAAGAATCTCCAAAAAAAGATATGAAGTCTCCAAAAAGATATGAAGTTCCAAAAGATATGAAGTCTCTAAAAAGTTATGGAAGTCTCGCTCCAAAAAGATATGAAGTCTTTAAAAAGATATATAAGAAGTCTCCAAAAAGATATGATGTCTCCAAAAAAGATATGAAGTCTCCAAAAAGCTATGAAGTCTCTCTAATAAGTTATGAAGTCTCCAAAAAGATGTGAAGTCTCTAAAAAGTTATTGAAGTCTCCAAAAAGATATAAGTCTCCAAAAAGATTATGAAGTCTCCAATAAATGATTATGAAGTCTCCAAAAGTATGAAAGTCCTCTAAAAATTCTGAAGTTTCCCAAAAAGATATGCAGTCTCCAAAAAGATATGAAGTCTCCAAAAGATATGAAGTCTCTAAAAAGTTATGAAGTCTCTAAAAAGTTATGAAGTCTTCAAAAAGATATGAAGTCTCTAAAAAGATATGAAGTCTCCATAAAGATCTGAAGTCTTCTTAAAGTTATGAAAGTCTCCAGACAAAACCGTTATGAAAGTCTCCCAAAAAGATATGAGGTCTGCTAAAGTTATGAATCTCCAAAAGATATGAAGTTCTAAAAAGGTAGAAGTCTCCAACAAGATATGAAAGTCTCCAAAAAGAATTATGAAGTCTCCAAACGTATGAGAGTCTCCTAAAAAGTTATGAAGTCTCCAAAAAGATATGAAGTCTCCAAAAAGATATGAGTCTCCAAAAAGAATCTGGCTCTAAAAAGCCGAAATCTCCAAAAAGAATATGAAGTCTCCTCAACAAAGATATGAATCTCCAAAAAGATATGAACGTCTATAAAAAGTTATGAAGTCTCCCAAAAAGATATGTAAAGTCTCCAAATAAGATATGAAGAATCCAAAAACGATAGAAGTCTCCCAAAAGATATGGTTCTCTTAAAAAGTTATGAAGTCTCCAAAAAGTATATGAAGTCTCCAACAAGATTATGAAGTCTCCAAAAAGAAATGAAGTCTCTAAAAAGTTATGAAGTCTTCCAACAAGATATAAAGTACCTCCAAAAAGATAATTGAATCTCCAAAAAGGTATGAAAGTCTCTAAACAGTTATGAGGTCTCCAACAAAGATTATGAAGGTCTCCAAAAAGCTATGAATGTCTCCAAAACGAAATGAGTCTCCAAAAAGATATGAAGGCTCTCTAAAAAATTTATGAAGTCTCAAAAAGATATGAAGTCTCCAAAAAGATATGAAGTCTCTAAAAAGTTATGAAGTCTCCAAAAAGATATGAAGTCTCCAAAAAGATATGAAGTCTCCAAAAAGATATGAAGTCTCTAAAAAGTTATAAGTCCCAAAAGATATGGAAGTCTTCCAAAAGGATATAAAGTCTCCAAAAAGATATGGTCTCTAAAAAGTTATAAAGTCTCCAAAAAGATATGAAGTCTCCAAAAAGATATGAAGTCTCCAAAAAGATATGAAGTCTCTAAAAAGTTATGAAGTCTCCAAAAAGATATGAAGTCTAAAAAAAATATGAATTCTAAATATGAAGTCTCCAAAAAGATATGAAATCTCTAAAAAGTTATGAAGTCTCCAAAAAGATATATGAAGTCTCCAAAAAGTTATGAAGTCTCTAAAAAGTTATGAAGTCTCTAAAAAGTTATGAAGTCTCCAAAAAGATATGAAGTCTCCAAAAAGATATGAAGTCTCCAAAAAGATATGAAGTCTCTAAAAAGTTATGAAGTCTCAAAAAAGATATGAAGTCTCCAAAAAGATATGGAGTCTCCAAAAAGATATGAAGTCTCCAAAAAAGAATATGAAGTCTCCAAAAAGTTATGAAGTCTCCAAAAAGATTTGAAGTCTCCAAAAAGATATAAAGTCTCCAAAAAGATATGAAGTCTCCAAAAAGATATGAAGTCTCCAAAAAGATATGAAGTCTCTAAAAAGTTATGAAGTCTCCAAAAAGATATGAAGTCTCAAAAAATTTATGAAGTCTCCAAAAAGGTATGAAGTCTCCAAAAAGATATGAAGTCTCCAAAAAGATATGAAGTCTCCAAAAAGATATGAAGTCTCTAAAAAGTTATGAAGTTTCCAAAAAGATATGAAGTCTCCAAAAAGATATGAAGTCTCCAAAAAGATATGAAGTCTCTAAAAAGTTATGAAAGTCTCCAAAAAGATATGAAGTCTCAAAAAAAATATGAAGTCTCCAAAAAGATATGAAGTCTCCAAAAAGATATGAAGTCTCTAAAAAGTTATAAAGTCTCCAAAAAGTTATAAGTCTCCAAAAAGATATGAAGCCTCTAAAAAGTTATGAAGTCCTCCAAAAGATATGAAGTCTCCTAAAAAGGTATGAAGTCTCCAAAAAGATTGAAGTCTCTAAAAAGATATGGTCTCTAAAAAGATATGAAGTCTCTAAAAAGTTATGAAATCTCCAAAAAGATATGAAGTCTCCAAAAAGATATGAAGTCTCCAAGAAGATATGGTCTCTAAAAAGCTATAAAGTCTCCAAAAAGATATGAAGTCTCTAAAAAGATATGAAGTCTCCAAAAAGATATGAAGTCTCCAAAAAGATATGAAGTCTCTAAAAAGTTATGAAGTCTCCAAAAAAGAATGGAATTCTCCAAAAAGATATGAAGTCTTCAAAAAGATATGAAGTCTCCAAAAAGATATGAAGTCTCTTAAAAGTTGACATGAAGTCTTCAAAAAGATATGAAGTCTCCAAAAAGATATGAAGTCCCAAAAAAGTTATGAAGTCTAAAAAGTTATGAAGTTCTCAAAAAGATATGAAGTCTCCAAAGAGATATGAAGTCTCTAAAAAGATATAAAGTCTCCAAAAAGATATGAAGTCTCTAAAAAGTTATGAAGCCTCCAAAAAGATATGAAGTCTCTAAAAAGTATGAGTCTCCCCAAAAAGTTAATGAAGTCCCAAAACGATATGAAGTCTTCTAAAAAAGTTTAGTTGAAGTTTCTAACAAGATATGAAAGTCTCTAACAAAGTTATGAAGTCTTTAAAAAGATATGAAGTCTCCAAAAAGATATGAAGTCTCCAAAAAGATATGAAGTCTCTAAAAAGTTATGAAGTCTCCAAAAAGATATGAAGTCTCCAAAAAGATATGAAGTCTCCAAAAAGATATGAAGTCTCTAAAAAGTTATGAAGTCTCCAAAAAGTTATGAAGTCTTCCAAAAAGATATTGAAGTCTCTCCAAGAAGTTAATGAGTCTCCAAAAAAGATCGAAGCTCCAAAAAGATATGAAGTCTCCCAAAAAGATATGAATCTCTAAAAAGTTATGAAGTCTCCAAAAAGATATGAAGTCTCCAAAAAGATATGAAGTCTCCAAAAAGATATTGTCTCTATAAGCTATGAAGTCTCCAAAAAGATATGGTCTCTAAAAAGATATGAAGTCTAAAAAAGATATGAAGTCTCAAAAAAGATATGAAGTCTCTAAAAAGTTATGAAGTCTCCAAAAAGTTATGGTCTCCAAAAAGATATGAAGTCTCCAAAAAGATATGAAGTTTCCAAAAAGATATGAAGTTTCCAAAAAGATATGAAGTCTGAAAAGTTATGAGGTCTCCAAAAAGATATGAAGTCTCCAAAAAGATATGGTCTCCAAAAAGATATAAAGTCTCCAGAAAAATATGAAGTCTCTAAAAAGTTATGATGTCTCCAAAAAGATATAAAGGATCCAAAAAGATATGAAGTCTAAAAAAAGATATGAAGTCTCCAAAAAGATATGAAGTCTCCAAAAAGATATGAGGTCTCTAAAAAGTTATGAAGTCTCCAAAAAGATATAAAGGATCCAAAAAGATATGAAGTCTAAAAAAAGATTGAAGGTCCAAAAAATTATGAAGTCTCTAAAAAGTTATGAAGTCTCCAAAAAGATATGAGTCTCCAAAAAATTATAAAGTCTCCAAAAAGATATGAAGTCTCCAAAAAGATATGAAGTCTCCAAAAAGATATGAAGTCTCCAAAAAGATATGAAGTCTCCAAAAAGATATGAAGTCTCCAAAAAGATATGAGGTCTCTAAAAAGTTATGAAGTCTCCAAAAAGATATAAAGGATCCAAAAAGATATGAAGTCTAAAAAAAGATATGAAGTCTCCAAAAAGATATGAAGTCTCTAAAAAGTTACGAAGTCTCCAAAAAGTTATGAAGTCTCCAAAAAGATAAGAAGTTTCCAAAAAGATATGAAGTCTCCAAAAAGATATGAAGTCTCCAAAAAGATATGAAGTCTCTAAAAGTTATGAAGTCTCCAAACGATATGAAGTCTGGCCCAAAAAGATATGAAGTATTTAAAAGGATATGAAAGTCTTTAAAAAGATTATGAAGTGCTCTCAAAGTTATGAAGTCCTTTAAAAAGTTTAGAGTTGTTTAAAAAGTTATGAGTTGTTTAAAAAGTTTATATATGTTTAAAAACCTTTGTGGCGTTTAAAATGTTTAGAGATGTGTAAATAGTTTTTGGACGTTTAAAAAGTTTAGAGATGTTTAAAAACTTTAGGAATTTTTAAAAAGTTTAGAGATATTTAAAGAGTTTTGAAAAATTTAAAAAGTTTTTAGATGTTCAAAAGCTTTAGAGGTTTTTAAAAAGTTTAGAATTGTTTAAAAAGTTTACAGAGGTATAAAAAGTTTAGATGAAAACTTTTACCATGTTTAAAAAGTTTAGAGATGCGTAAAAGATTTAGAGATGTTTAAAAAGTTTAGAGATGTTTAAAAATTTTAGGAATGTTCAAAAAATTTAGAGGTGTTTTAACAGTTATGAGATGTTTTAAAAGTTTTGAAATACTTAAAAAGTTTAGAGATGGTTAAACAGGTTTGATATGTTTAAAAAATTTAGAGGTGTTTAAAAAGATTTTAGATGTTCAAAAAATTTAGAGATGTTTAAAAAGTTTAGAGACCTTTAAAAAGATTAAAGTTGTTTAAAAAGTTTAGAGATGTTTAAAAAATTATGAGGTTTTTAAAAAGATTAGAATTGTTAAAAAGTTTGGAGGTGTTTAAAAAGTTTAGAGATGCTTAAAAAGTTTAGACGTTAAAAATGTATTGAGAAGTGTAGAAAGTTTAGAGACGTTTAAAAAGTTTAGAGATGTTTAACAATTTAGGGATATTCAAAAATTTTAGAGAAGTTTAAACAGTTTAGAGATTTTTAAAAAGTTTTAAATGTTAAAAATGTTTAGAGATGTTTAAAAAGGTTAAAGCTGTTAAAAAAGTGTAGAGATATTTAAAAAATTAAGAGATGTTTAAACAGTTAAGAGATGTTTAAAAAATTTGGAAATGTTTAAAAAGTTTAGAAGTGTTTTAACAGGTTTGAAATGTTTGAAAAGTTTAGAGTTGTTTAATAGGATTTTAGATGTTCAAAAAGTTTAGATTTGTTTAAAAAATATAGGAATGTTCAATATGTTTAGAGATGTTTAAAAATAGACTTAGAAATCTCTTTAAACAGCTTAAAGAGATTTTTAAAAAATGGCACAGGAATATTTCTAATAAAGAAGAACGAAGGTTAAGAACACGGTTTGAAATGTTTAAAAGTTTAGAGTTGTTTAATAGGATTTAGATGTTCAAAAAGTTTAGATTTGTTAAGAAAACATATAGGAATGTTAGAAATAAGTTTAGCAGATATGTAAAATTGATTACACAATCAGTAAAAAAATTCAGACGATGACCAAGAAGTTTAAGTTTGTTATTTAAGATCTTACAGGAAATGTTTAGGAAAATTAAGAACATGTCTTAAAAAGTTTTGGAGATGTTTTTAAAAAGTTTAAAGATGCTTAAAAACAAGTATTAGGATTTGTTAGGAGTACTTCCCCTATAGAAGATTCAAGAAGTTAAGAGTCGAAAGTATAGAAAAAAAACTTAAGCTAACAAATGATTTCAAATATATGAAATAGTTTTCAACAAGTTTCAGAGAACATTTGACAAATGTTTAGGACAAACGTTTATAAAGATAGAGGTTTTAAACAAGTTAATAGATGTTAAACATTTACGAAACTGTTTTTAAAAATTTACCTTGCTGATATTTTAGAGATGTGCTTGAAAAACGTTTGAGCGACGATTTTTGAAAGCTTTAGGAGTTGTTTTGAAAAAGTTTATTAGAAGTTTAGGAAAAGTTTAATGAAAATTTTTAAAAAGTTTTGGAGAATCTTAGGAAAAGATACGAAGAATTTTAGTAGTTTAAAAGAATATCTTATAAAAGATATGAGAAGTAAAGGAAAATGTTAAGAGAAGCCTAAAAGGTCTAAAGGTGCCTAAAAAGCGTTAGAGGTTCTGTTTAAACAAGCTTTACTACATATATTTCAAAAAATTTTGACCGCGATCGTTGAACACAGCTTTTACAAACAGTCAACCCTTGAATTATAG
>JABUQX010018685.1:35000-45000 GCA_015478945.1 Trachelipus rathkii
ATATATTATATATCTATTATTTATATATAATATATTCATATATTAATATCTAAATATTATTACTATATTTATATATTATATTTAATAATATATCATAGGTGAAATTGAATATATAATACATTATATTATATATATATATATATATATATATATGATATTATTATATAATTTATATATTAATATATATATTATATATATATATTTATATATAATATATTCATATATATATTAATACTTATAATATTAAATACTTATATATACTTCATAATATATATAAATATGAAATTATATTATATATATAGATAAATTTAGTATTATAGTTAATATATAATATAATATTAATATACATATATACTATATAGATTATGAACTCTCAATAACAGTGCCTATTCTTTAAACCCCCTTACTGACATATATATATATATATATATTACTATACTAAATTATATTATTATTAATTTATATATTAATACTATAATATATATATATATATATACTATTTGGAACTAAAGACATCTATATAATATATTAATGAAATATAATCTATATCTTAATCTATATATAATATATATTATATATTCTCATAGTATAATATATATTAATATATAGTGAGTTAATTGCTTTATAATCAGTTATCAGAAACTTCACAAAACCAATAAGGTAAATGTACATTTAATTTAAAATTGTGAATTTTTCAAATTTTAAGTAAATTAGTTTCCTTATGGTCTTTCAATATATTTTTATCTCTCTTTTATTTTTTTTTTTTTTTGTGAGTTTTTAATCTATAATAATTTATAAATTTATATATTCAATAAAGATAAACGTTGCTCAGTCCGATTTCTAAATACGGTTATGAGAATATACGTAAGAATAAATACATATTAAAGTATTAGGTAATGTTAAAAGCTTTAAATAATGATAGATAAAAATATCTTGATAAGATGAATAGCTCTCATTGATCGCCTCTTTAAGCGGTAATCCTTTAAATATAACTTATTTATGATGTTATAATTTTATTTTACACTTTGCAGGATTGCCACTTCTTATAACAGCTCGTTTGAGTAGCATAATTTTGTTATCGATTAAAAAAACATAAAGAAAGATAAAAAAATAAAATTTATTTCTTTTTTCTGTACGAATATATTAAAGTAGGAGAAAGACCCTAAAACGTAATGATCCTCATTATAAATATATATAATATATATATATTATATAAATAACTTATATATATATATATTAATATATACTTAATATTATATTATATAAATATATAATAATAAATATATATAATATATGATAATTTATATATTACATTAAATTAAATTTAATATATTAGATATATATGGAAAATAAATCTATATATATTTATATTAAATATATATTAACTCCTTCTAATATTAATATTAAATTATTATATATATAATATATATATATATATATTATATATATATATATATCATATATATATATATATAAATTTATATAATTATATATATATATAATATTATATATATATATATATATAATTATATATTATTAATATATATATATAATTTCTATAATATAAATATATATAATATATAATTTACAGATATTTTTAAAAATGATACCTCAGTTCTGTAAACATACCTGTGAACTCGTTATTTAGAAAGACATTATAATGAAATTAAAAATGAAAATATTCGATAATCTAATATGAAGTAATGTTTTTACATTCAATTAAAATATAGTAAGGTTTATATGATTAACGCTGTACACAGCTAATGATATTCAATACAAAAGGGAAACAATAAAAGCCGAATTATATGATTTAGTTATATAAAAACTATATATATATTATCATATTAATATATATACTATATATATAATATTAATACATATATATAAATATATATACTATATAATATATATTATATATATATATTATATATTATATATATATTAAATAATATAAATATTTATTAATATACTTAATATACTATATATATATTATTTAATATAGTATATCTATTAAATGATGGAATTACAATATAATCACCGCCAATACTACCTGTCAACCGCAACCGCAACCCGCTATAATGCGAAACAACCGCAATCCTAGGCATACAGCAAACGCGCCGATTGTCACTGGTTTACTCACAACCGCAACTCGGCAAAACCTAGCAACCGTTGAGGCTGATTCACTAAGTGATTTAATGCAACCGCAAACTTAGAGCTGGCGCGAGTTTTTGTTCATAGGAGGGAGTTATACTCTATCTTAAAATAGTTACACTATTTTTAAGACTTTCAGAATAAAGGCATATACCATCATAACTATCACAACTAAGCCACACACACTCTCGCTCTTTTGAAACGGCATGAGGGGCTAAATTGCATTTAAGTACTCGTACGATGATGCTACAAGAAATAGAACTTACATGATCACTGTGTTTTTCGGAAACACTGAAAGGAACTTATGCAGAAAGGGGCTCACTGCTTAACTATCAGCAAAATACAAAAAAAAAAGCGAGATGACTCCGAGGCATTGATCTCTAGTGTGGTGAGTATGAAAGTACTGTATACGAACATATACCTCCTTAACAAGAGTTGAAGCTATGATGGTTAATTATATATTTGTATTATGTCCTTTAATCAATTATAGATAAAATAACTTTCTTAACTGTATTGGCTAGATCAATGTTTATTTTGTGCCTTATAAAATCAGTAGTAATTATCTGATCCTACACACGTCACAACTATGTAATCAGCAAGGGCTGGATTAATTTATAACGAGATAAAAGCATGAAGCATTAACAGGAGAAATAAAACTGCTGAAAAATTGTTATTTCTTAAACCTTAAATCTAAAACTTGCCGCTTCTAATATTCCAAATTACACAAACACGACAGTAAAGAAGCTAGTCTCTAGTCGTTATATCTCTATTCAAGTCTGTCGCATGCAAACACGTGAGTAGTGATGGGGAATCATATATAGCAGTATTGGTTGATATACGTTTCATTCTTGCACTCACCTTCTGGGTCTCTATGCTCTCTGTCAATATGTACTGTCACTCAGACTCGTCTTCAGAGGCCTTCAATTAGCTTCTATCATGACTTGTTAAACAAAGGAAATGAGAAGGTCATTATGAAAATCACCTATCCTCTTTTGTCAGAGGGTTGCCATCATAATAAAGAAATATAATAGGGTAATCCCTAGTCTATTTCATCAACAATATACCGCACTATACATTCTTATAATTCTAATGAAAAAACACAGGAGACAAAATTTGGATAAGAAATCGATTCGTATATGTATATACCAGATTGGTCGTACACTTTTGAGAATGGCTACTTATAAAAGGTCTCACAGCTAGTTACATTATATCTCAGTAAATTTCCAAGGTATATTGTTATATCACACACACATATATTAAATAATTCAATAAGTATAAAACTAATATATAATTAGAGAGTAGTGTTTATATATTTATATAAACTAATAATATTTACATAAATACATAATATAATACAATCATCGTCCTAGATTTAGCCTAATAAACTCTAATTATTATATATAACATTTATAATATAATCTCATAATAAAAATGATATATAATTTCTATATAATAATAAATTAATAATATAATAAATAATATGAGAAATATAAAATAATAGATTAATCAATTTAATAACATAAATAATATAATATAATAAATATTATAATACTATTATATAATAGGTAAATAATTATAATTAAATAATAAAATATTATTAATGAGAAATAAATAATAATATACATTGTTAATAATTATATCATTATATAATAATAAAATAACTCAAACTTAAATATAATAATAAAGATAATCATAATAATTATAATTAATAATAACTAAACTAAATATATAAAATAATTAATAATTTAATAATGATAGTAATATGAATATAATAATAATAATATCTATATATTTATTTATTATCTATAATTAGATATGTGGTTATATATTAATTACATGAGATTATTATTTTACTCTATATTATATTTATTATAATTTTTTAATTTATGATTCACCTGTTCAACTCTGATTATTAATATTATTAAATATGTAGTCTAGTAGGGTAGTAATGAGTAGTAGTGTAGTAGTTAGTAGTATGTAAGTAGTAAGTAGTTCAGATAGTGAGATATTGATAACACTCAAAATACATTCTTACACACTTTTGTTTTTTATAGAGACACAACTCTCTAGAACCACCGCTATTCTTACGAGCCATTCCGTTCAGTGTATTTTGTGAACATTTTAAGTGAATGCAATAACAACCCGTGAGCAACCTCACCGGTTTGGTGTTAATGACATGGTAAAAATATTAGAGAATACCATAAAGAGAAGCACTAAACTCAATTAAATAAAAAAAACGCAACCGCGCGTGTGATGTTAAATTTTCACAGATCCTGACTCACATATCAACTATTATATATATATAACGTATATATATAATATATATATAATATATTTATATAAATATATATAATACTATACTACATATATATATATATTATGTATATATAATAATATTAAATAAACCGTATTTTGTGATTTTATCCAGTATAAACTACGTTACGATAGGGGAAACATTATATATTATATACGGTTTAGTGAGTAGGTGGAGAGTGAAATATAATAGATAGTTTAGTGAATTAATACATAGGTATATAGAGGTAATATAATAGAGTAGTTATCGGCGCGTAGCTATATATAGACAATCTTTAACTATACTATTTATCATTTACTCGTTTGAACGATAAGTAGAAGTGAGCTCAAGATGATAGCCTTTGAGTAAGTTAATATATAATTATCACGGTCTATATATCACTATAGTATATAACTAGGACTATAATATGATATAATATAATAATACTTTTACAAAATTATACTGAGGTATATATATTTATATACTATATCCTCACTACATAGATAATAATAGATAATATAATATATATAAAAATTATTCAATTATTAATAATAAAAACATTATTCGTTTATACGCCGTTTTTGTAGTGACTATAAATTGTACTTGGTATTTTGAAATATTCGATATTTAATATTTTAGGACAGCTAAATATAATATATATACTAATATATAATAAACTATATATATAGTCACTTAGTATATATATATATATAACTTATATATATATATATATATATATTAATATATAATATCATAATATATATATATAATATAAGTTTTTATTTATTAGAAATTATATGATCACATATAAGCAATTAGGTTATAATAAATTCTATATAATGATATTTTTTTTGTTTTCGACTATACTGAATTTCATGAGTGCTAAATCATCCACTTCATTTCTTATGGTTCTGTTTTTATCTCACTCAACATAACTTATATAGTTCGATCAGTTACATTTAGGCGAGACACATACGTGTATCGCTGGATATATGATTCACTTTTTCTAGGATAACTCTTGGTATATACTCTAATATAAGAAAAGATTGTCATTCAATATATCAGTAACACATACAGCTCGCTTAGTGAACTTCGTCTAATCTCTTATCTCTAGTATGTTGATATAGTATGAGTTATAGTCTAGGGTCACAACTATTGTGCGCTCATCATTCGTTAAATGCCGATCTGAGGATTCTATTTATCGACTTTTCTCATAGAGGAGATGCACTTCTGGAGGATTCTTTGTCTCTGAAATTCAAAACTACATTCTCACACAAACCCATCTTTCTTCACATATTTTCCATCCTAAAATACCTCCCAGAGGACTTTTGCGTAATTTACCACTCGACGAATCATATTGTATACCTAAACCATTACTAAACATTTGTTCTGTGGACTGAACGTCATAAAATCAGGTGAGTTGAATACTTATCGCTATTGAATATAACCTAATCAAATCAATTGCGAAAACTATAGGCCCTCAGATAGTAGGCGATATCTATATAGGATTGCTTATGATATTTTTTATTGCTCACGATAAAATCTAATTACTTCTGCTAACATGGGCTATTGAGTTCCAGGTCCTGATAGAGGAGACGAGTCTTAATTCTCGCCACTGTATCTGAGTTCTCCCGTATTCTCCATTTGGGGTGAATTTGTTAGTTCCACCTCCTTCTTCAGATTAGGGGAGTAGAGGCTATTTAGGCTAAGTGAAGCTATAGAGCTAAAGCGTCTACACGGTCTCAAGAGACTGAAGCATTAAAGTAGCTAAGAGACTTATATAACTGATCCATAACTTTCTGACTCTTCCTGAAATTCCCTCACTTTTCTCTGCAACGTTGACAATGGCAACGTTCTATACTGTACATTTTCTATTAAAGAATCTTACTAACCGCAGGATTGTTAAGAAAGAGACATTGTTTCCATTCGCATCTCCTCACCATTTTTGCGGGGTTCCGTCTAGCATTTTATACGTTGTGGGTGGAGAACGACGATAAGTGGTGCCATACTCTCATCTTACACTGAAATAATTTGTGAATTTAAATGGAGACTAATCATTAAGAATCACTCATTAGTAGGTGGTGGGCGCTTTCTTAAATGGTATATATTCTACATGGTTCACTCTCTTAATATTCGTTTGTAGAATTCACTATTTTCATACTTCATATCTACTCAATTCCTTGAGCAGATTCCAATCTGTTATGGTTACCTTTTCCATTTTAATGTTCCGCCTCTGAGCCCACCTGATATGTTAACAATTCATAGTTCGCGTTTTAGGCAAATGGCTAGGTTGAGTGTTTTCTCTCCTTTTCGAATATCTAATATTTAAATCACATGCTTATATTTTCTTTTTTGTGTTTTCTATATTTTTTGATTTGAGTTGTTGCGCTTTAAATATTTTTGAGAGATATATAATAAATTAACTTATATATATATATATATCTATAATGATATATAATATATATATATATTATATATATATACTCTATATTATATACTATTAGGTTTAACACCATATTATATAAAGAGTGTTATATAATTATTTTAATAAAGTATATTCTATTATGTATAATATATGCCTATAGTAGATATGATATAATAACATTTAATAATGAGAGATCACTTTTATATTATTTATATTTATTTAATGAGTTGATTTATCTATATATAGCATGGATTCTGGGAAGTTTATATATTAATATAACGTGAATAATTACTAGAGTAACTATGGTATATATTAATTAAATTACCATTAAGCTCAATATCTATTATTACTAATATACTATAATACTAATTATAATATAGTAATATATAATAAATAATTTAATAACTATATAAAGGAATACTCTTTGGGAAATAGACACAGGATTAGGTGTTAAATAAGCAAACTTAATCTTATTTTATACATAATATACAATTTGAGCCTTATAGCAACATATACTACATTACTCTTTAAAGGGTACTAATCTCGAGAGGGGAACTATATTTCTTATTCTATGGTTTCTCAACTCTATCTCTCTCTCGTTTTGCTTCCTACTCTCTCAAGCTATTACTCGATTCTCATCCCTAACTCAAGAAGCGTGTCCAATCTCTCGTCTACATCTATTTCCTTGATCACGTTTATCTTCATGCTCTCTCTCTCTCTCTCTCTCTCGTAACTCATTTCTACTTTTGATATTTCATATGATCATCTCTCTCTCTCTCCTTAACTTCTAATCCAAATAAATCGTCTACATCACACTTCTCTCAAAGTTCTATGCACTCCCTCATCATACTCGTGATTAATTGTATACACTTTCATACTGAACTGCATATCTCTATACAAATTGAACTCACCATTCTCTACACTGATTCTCTGTTCAAAAAGAAACCATTCTCTCTCAATCTTCATTACGAAGATAATTTTCCAAGAATCAGCGACCGTAAGGAAATTAGCATACATTACTTATTTATCTTGATCTTCGGTACTTCCCAAAAATCGTTCAAAAATTCTTTGTAAACGGAGAGGGTGAATTCGGATCTCAAGTCATATTCTGACTTACAAACTTACTCTTATACACCAGAACTCTCCTTTTTATGAACACTCTTCGAGGTTCCTGAACACGGGAGGAAGACGTCTAAACACTATCGTTCATCATTACTTAATACCCTTCACTATGATTAATCTGCACTCGTTTGTTCGATTTTTTTTCTATTCTTTTAACAGAGACTCACTAATCTTAATCCTCCATCAAAGATCTTCTATTCATTTTTCTACATTCTTATTATCAAATAAGTTATGTTATCGCAATTATTTTTCCTTCATCATGCTACTGACATTAACTGTCTCCTTTGTAGTATACTTCTATCCCTTAATCTAATTTTCAATATAGATACAACTACAATGTAATCTTCTTCTATCAGACTAAATAATATAACTATCTAATTAGCCAACTTCTTGAGGATTTGACACTAGAGCTTGATAAAAATTAACAGATATAGATACTAAATTTCGAATCTTTTTAACATATCGGTAAAGCTCGCTAAAGGTAATAATCTTATTCATCTAATCATCTCAATCTCTCTCTCGTCTTTATCAACTTATAGAAGTACTTAAGCAGAAAAATATAATCGTATAAAAAAAAAAAAATAAGTCTTTAATGATCATCATATCTCAGGAATCTGCTCGTATTGATATTATAGCACTGTAGTATTCGCTAACACAGCGACCACAAATTACCTCAGAGTAGTGAAAGGCAGTACTCTAGGAAATTATAGAGTCTAGGTATCAATATTTAAGATGATACGAGATATACGTCACTCACTTTTATATATACATATATAACTACCCATCTAATGAACCAGTCGAGTTTGGTAAATTTATCAAAATACACATAAGTAAAATATAAGGGGGATTTTGTCCCTATTTTAAACTTTTAAATTATAATTAAAAAATTGGAGTGATGAAACATAATAATTATAAATGGCAAAATACGACAGTACTTTTGAATTAGAACTTTTTGTTTAACAAAAACTTACATCTACACAGGAATCAATATATTGTGACTTCGTATTACTCGCACGAAGTATTCGAGTAATCTATATACACTGAGATGGTTCAGAAATGATACAGTTTATATATAAAGAGGCTTGAGGAGGTTGATATCATGGTTCCAGTATAAGTACTTGAAAGGAAACATTTTCTTCGAAAATATAAAAAATTATCCACTCACAACAATTAGGTACTATTTCAAATAACCTTCTCAACCCAAATATCTTCCTGCACTTTTTATGCAAACAATTAAATAAAGCAATTTAGTGGAAAAAATCATTGAAAATACTTAATTTTCTTTTGTGAAGAAATATTTCAGGTTGTGATGATAAAAGGAGTGATGTGGTCGTTATTAAAGACTAATGTTTATTTAAAGGTTAAGGTCGAAGAGAGTACGGACTTTGAGTTTACTTACAGGAAAAAACAATACAGGGAAAAAGTTGGTCAGAAGATCATAAGCATTCAATCATCATTACATCAAATCAAATATACAATCTAAATACAATGCAATATACAAATCAATCAATTCATCATATCTAATTCATAAAGTATTCATACATATTTATTGTTACAAGTACAACAGACTTCTTACGTTCTTTTACATTCTGAATCAAATTAAATAATCGTAAACTATACTGAATGTTAAGCAAGTATTAGGATTGAAAAATTCGATGTCATATATGAAAAGCTAAGTGTCAAAACTTTAATAAAGAATTAAGTAGGGAGGCCATACATCACAAAAAAATACTTTTCGGAAGTACAATAATCCATATTTATATGGCTAGAATCGGCTCCTATAAACAGTGAAATACTATAAACATTGCAGAATACTCCATATAAGCATACAAACACTTATAGCATATTTAAATTTCAATATGGACTCGCAATAAAAATAAGAGTAATTATATTTAAAATATTTAACAGATTTGGTGATTATAACATTTACATAATTTATCAGTTACAAAGCATAAAATATTTAATATGGAATGTGAATGATAGAGGGATACCCATTTATATATTATATA
>JABUQX010018685.1:50000-52500 GCA_015478945.1 Trachelipus rathkii
GAATTTTTTTTTACGGTACATTTCTGCTAGAAGAAACGGAGAAACTGTAACGAAGTTCCCTTTTTCAGTAAGGATGCCAGCATTATATATATACTATAATATATATAATATAATATATATATTGATATATATTATATAATATTTATATATAATATACTAATATATATATATATATATATATATCTATATATATATAATAAGGAAAAAAATTAAAAAACTACTGCTGAACAATAAACTGATCTAAATAAAAAATGTGTATCTCTCCCGACTACAAATGTCCTAAAAAAACTTCCACAGGCCAGATCGGATAAACAGAAAAAATAATCTCAAGTTTTCAAATTTGAAAGCAACCAAAAGATTGTTAGTTTTGGGCCAGAACTTTTTTGGGGGTCAAATATCAAAATTCCGTTCCTAAATAATTTAGATATATTTCAAGTTTGAACTATACGGGTTTATAATTTTCTTTTGAAAGTCATTTAAAAAAATTTTTTTTAAATTGTATGGTGGAGAATCAACAGAATGTCAAAAACATAGGTTTCAAAAATTGAAAATATAAAACAATGACTACAGACACAGATAAACACTCGAAAACGACGTTTTAGACATCAGAAAAAGTTGCAATTTGGTTATTAAGCACAATTCTATCTGTTCATGTTTTAGCAATGGGAGGAAAATGGTGATGCTCAAACCCGGGGGAAAAATTGGACCTTCCCCTTAAGGGATATTGAATTCTCTTAAGTCCATTGGTGTCTTATGCACAGGAAATCTAGATTCATGTAGTACTGGCAGAATTGCAGATGAAATAGAAGGATAAACTATATTTAATTTTGTTTTATTTGAATTATCCTTGTATACCTTTGTGATGGAGCAGAAATATCAACGTTTTCTTTTAACCAAGTGGCAAGTAAGGTCAGCTCGCGTCAACGCATAGGGTACAGTCAATGGCATACTTTCTAGTAGATTGTTTCTCACCATTCCCATATAAATACCACTTAATTAGATAATAATCATTGTGTAGCAAGTTAGTATCATGATACTGGGGGAGCCCATCTTATGTCTTGGTTTCCAATATAATCATCCAAAATAATAGTATATATCTTTCTTAATCTGTGAGGTTGTTATTACTAGACCGTCGACATTTTTTATAGCGAAACGCTATATATTATAATTCACACTAATATACGACAAAATATAACAGTCTGCTGTATTTAAGACATTTACGACTGATCTAAGTTTCATTTTAAAATATCTTATCAACAACACTTAATAATTATATGATGATTTAAATAATTGAGCAAAATCATTTACAATGTTATACAAGTTACATTTCCTAACAATCATCACTAATATGAAAATGTTCTCGGACGAGCATACAAACGTTAGTTACCTCTCACTTCAAACAAGACAATGATTGAACGTTAAAATATATTCCTTAATTTCCTAGCATTATAATATTATATATAATATATATATATTTATATATATAATATATATATATTCATAATATATATATATAGATTATATATATATTATATATATATAATATAATATATATATATATATATATTATATAAAAATTATATTTATGTATTTATATTATATTTATTTGGTGTATGAAACTAAAATAAAATTTTGATATTCCTAGAAGCAGCATTTTAAAATTTTAAAAGAGTAATAAAACTTTACATGTATATTTTATTGATGATACAAAATAAGCGGATATTATTTATACGTTTCTCTATATTCAAGGTTTTTTAATAATATAATAAATACATATATAGTTAAAATAATAATATTAATCGAATAATATATAATGCTAATATGAAATATATATAAATAATAAATAATAATAATAATCATAATAAGTAATAAAATAATTCAAAATATAATAATTATCAATATAAAATAATATAAAAATAATAATTAACTATTAATAATAATAATAATTAATAGAAGATAAAAGATATATATGAATCTTAGAAGAAGAAGAATGCAATAATAATAATAATAATACATAATATAATATAATTATAATAATCAATATAATTATAATATAATAATAATATAATAATAAATTATATAGATAATTAAATAATAATAATAATAATAATAATAATAATAATAATAAAAAATTAAATATTAAATTATAAATAATATAATAATAATAAATAATAACTAATAATAAATAATAATAATTAATAATAATAATATATATTAATAATTATATAAATAATAATAATATAATATATAATAATAATAATGTAATTATAAATACACGATAAGTTTATTTGATTATAAATATAAAAATATAAATAATATAGCTCATAAACTTTGACACATCTCTAATAATAATAACTTTATAATAATTCAAAAAATAATAATAATAATATATAATAATAATCAATAATAAATAATAATAATAATAATAATAATAATTAATAAATAATAATAATAATATATAATAAAATATAATAATTTAATTTAATAATAATTAATAATA
>JABUQX010018685.1:57500-75033 GCA_015478945.1 Trachelipus rathkii
ATCAATTATATTTTATATAATTATTCATTATTATTTATATTAATTAATTATTTATTATTATTCTAATATTATTATATTTAATTATTATTATCTTATTATATATATTTTAAACTCTCTCTATTTTATCTATTTATGTAATTAATTCTAATCTAAATATAATTATTTAATTATCTATTGTTATTTATAATAAATTTTAATATCTATTCAATTAATATTAACAAATATCAATGGATTCATTATATATTAATATAGTCATTCAAAGAGTTGTAGAATATTAAGAATTCAAGTCTACGCTCACACATCATTATCAGTATATAAATAGCTAGTCAGTTTCTACAACTGCTTACTGAACACTCTATATATTGCGGTGAATCACATTAATATATGCGGAGGATCTATAAAATGATCATTCTAACTATATCTTATGTAGCTCAATGGTGAACGAAATACAGTATCCCTACCTATTTAAGTCTCAGACCTACTTATTCTCTTACTTATTATATTATTAATTAATATTTAATTTCTGATAATGATATAAAAATATAATTGTTTATATATTTTAGTGAGAATTATATTTTTTGTATATTTTTTATTCTTAGATATTCTTTTTATATAAATTAATTTTAATATATTAATCTAAAATTTAATAATATTTATTTTAATTATTATAAATATTGTTTTAATTATATTATTAATATCATTAATTTATAATTATTTATTAAATATTATTATTATATGTTATATAATTGTGTATTATATAAATTAATTATATAAAAATTCATTATTATTTATAATTATTCGGCAATATTTAATTTATTGAATATATTAATTTATTTGATTTTATTATTAATTATATATTAATTTTATACTATTATTATTATAATTAATATATTATTGTATTATGCCACTTTTTCTAATATTACTATGATATGGAATTTCTTCTATCTAGTTTATTGAGACTTTTTCAAATTATATTCATACTTTCTTTCTAGATCATTTTACCATATCTCTACTAATACTACGCCTAATAGGTTAGGTATTAGAAAAAATAATATGAGTGACGAATATTGAAAATTTATATATATTATAGAGTGAGCTTTGTATAACCGTTTTTTTGTTTAAGTTTTCTTTTCCGAGCATAATTTTACATAACTTTACATTACAAATATATTTATTAGAGACGGCATTTACTCTTTCTTCTTCCTACTCTCACTATTTTACACTTCCTATATTTCTTTTTCCTCCTTCTAAGACACCCTTATCTTATTCAATCTAAGAGAATAAAATAAGACCCGATAATATGTCTCTCAGCGCCCTATAGTAAATATGACGGTACTGTTATGATACATATTACTAAATTACTCATGCAAGGATTGGTAACTGAATATATATATTGATATATAGAGCCGGTATATATAAAATACCTGAGGATATAATATAATAGGTGTGAGATGAGGATAAAATAAATAAATGAGTGAAGTTCTTAGTAAGTGATACTTAATTTTGATAGAGTGAGAATAAAGATAGGATGTGAATATTATGATATAACTGGTATATGCTAATAGAATAAATAAATAAAGTCGAGTGATTAGTAAGGAACTGAGGGCGGTCATGTGTTAGAATGGGTATGCGTACTAAGTTCCAACGCCTGGCGCGTATGACAATACGGAAATCAATGGTGAGCATGCACACCCGCGCCCTTATAAGGCCTTTCAAGCGTCGTGAGTTGATAATATGCGGAGTCTATGTGAGATCAAATTCTATAGGTTGCAATTTTAAACTACTCAGATGTAAAGTTCTTCATGACCACGTACTCCCAATAGAAATATAATGTTGTGTATGTTGATGCTTATATATGTTAATAAAATTCACGAGTTTATATTCTAGTTGCAATAAAGAAAATAGATAGTTTATGTAATATATATTAGAGTGTTAAGTTACTTACGAAATAATAGTGCTGGTGTAATGAATGGAAATCATAATATTTAAAGACAATAAATATGGCGAAGAATTTCATAAGTGTATATAGTAAATATATCAAATTATCTCTACCTGCATCAGAATATAAATTGAAAATAATAAAAAAATATTAATAATTTTTTAAGTAATTTTCATTATGTATTTAATTGTAGAATGATGCAAATTTCACTGTAAGGCAGTTTATGTTTAACTATTTGGCGACGTTACTGAAAACGTCTAGTCCCTGAAATATTATAAATTCACTATATATTTTTTAAAAAATGGGCACTTTTCATATTGAATGTTTTGTAATTGGTATAAGTAAAAATTAAAATAAACATTCCTTACCATTAAATGTAAACAACTTATCCCGGAGTTTTAGTTCGAGTATCATGTTATTCTCAATAATCAACGGTATAACTATTACCCTACTTTTATCATGAGTCATAATAAATTTTAATTAATTTAGTGATAGGATATAATAATAGAGAATGAGGATTACATATAGATGTATTTCTCATTTTTTAAAATTTTATTTAGGAGTTGTAACAAGAAAAAGGTAATGATATATTTAGTTGAATAAAAGATTTATTGTAACAGTAATAACTACATATTTAGTTTATATTATTTCAATACAAAAAAAGTAAAATGTAAAATTTATTTATAATATGATATATATATATATATATAAAATTCGCAGCTAAAGGAGGTTCAGGGGTTTGAATCACCCCTGATAATTGATATTATAGTGAATGAAACGCTGAGTCAAAAAACAATAAGAACTAAATTCGATTGTGCGCACTTGTACCCATTTAATTAATTAATCCAATAATACTATTTATCATGATTAAAATAAATAAGATTGAAAAGTATACACTATTACTGAATTAGAATCGTTTCCGAAATATATATAATTGAAAAATATGAAAAAAAAGGTTATAAAAACTAAATTATATTGATGGTTCGTGAATGGTATTAAGAATTAGAGCTCAAATTTACGTAAATAGACCACTAGAATGAAAGGAGCCAATCACAAATTAAATAACGAGGATCTAAAACTGAAGAAGCAAGAAGGCAACTATTATAACGGATAGTTTGTAAATAGCATATGACCAATGAACTTAGTCCTAATTGTCTAATAATGATAACAGGATGTCATTAATTTTTCATAAAAGGAGTTCAAAAAACGTGAGTGAAAACAGTTAACTTATATGATGAGAGAAGATGTTTTATAAGATTTTCATCCATTAGTGGCACTGAACAACATAAAAGTGCAGTTTCTCATGCGTTGTACATCTCTAGATTTCTATTTGTCGAGATTTCTCAGCTATCAATTGTATAAACAAGGTGTATGGTCTACCACCATCCCATGCCGGGAGTGTCGAGTCTCGAAACTCTTTTTGTCCGACCAACCAACCACACTCCAACTCTAGGGTGTGGTATAATGAGTGTCACTTCGTATATGGACATCTTAGGGCTAATGCACTAGTGTGTCATCTCGTATTATGCTTATATGATTTGTATCACAACGATACATTTTCAAGAATACTATCTAAAGCCTGGATGTAATAATGTATTGTTAGATGTCCATTCTGTGTCTAATATAACCAAAAAGAGTATTATAGATGTCACAAATAAAGACTATTTCACTCAGAACTATATAAGCTCACAATAAATACACCACACCACAATTAACCGGTCACGATACTAACGAGCTCCGAGCGAGCGATCAGCAACGGACAACATCATCAGCACCTTTCATGCAGCGACACAAACAACACCCAAACACGACACAACAACACAACACCACACGCGCACTAACAAGCTCAAGAGCTGTGAAAGTTAATGAACAACAACTCCCCAATATAGTGTTGAGACCACTCTAGTTTATAAACAGCGAACTTACTTAAACTCTTTCTGATTTTATATGTGCAAACTTATATACTTAGAGTAATAGAAAAAATAATCAACTAAGTGGTTCACCTTGAATACCCTCTCATATTATAAATAATGGCTCACCACATCCCCCCCAGAGAGAATACAACTATAATTTTAACAGGAGAAGAAAAACTAAATCAGGAGTATATTAATACTTATCACCATGATAAAAAGACAAAATTAATATAGGACAAATAGTAAAAACTCCCATAGACATGATGACAATGTAGCATTAACAGATAGAGAACACATGAGAAAAAAAAAAGACACGTAAAAAAGGTCCATCATTGCTCTTGAGCAGATAGTCATATAAGTTAACGAACGTTAAAAGAGAAGTATCAGCTCGCATCATATTGAAGACTTTACAGGGCCTTCATTTGAGATGGATCAAGACCGAGTAAATGATATTTCTTCTATACAAAAATCCTAAATACTCTTTTTGAAAAAATCCTCATAAATGCACAATGAGTCGAATTTATGTTATAAGTCTAGAATTATTGAGAGGTCAGTGGTATTTTCCAAATTTATTTATATCTTTCATATCTTCGCGAATTATGATTGCCATTTGCGTATTTTACAAGTAGCCCAGCATTGATTGCGCTTACAATTGAACTTATGGTGACATGGAATACATTCATGATTTATTGTTTTGAAAGATTACTCTCGGGGGCAGACAATTACGACAACAGTCCAAAAATCAATTCTACTCTAATCCCCAATGCATTTTAGTGACGAGATGTCTTCTACCGTCTGCAACAGAAATTCTGCTTATACTAAATGAGATCGTGAAACGATTTATGGAGAACATATGCCGTGTCATATTCTTAGAATCACAGCTCAAGAATGAAAAAGACAAAATGAAATCATTAGTGTCCATTGCATTTCATCTCATTTGTTTGTTCAAAATACCTCAGTTTAGAATAGGAGTTAGTGAGCCCATAATCCATACCTATATATTAATAAAATAATCTTACTTTAGATAAAGCGAAACAACATTAATTTAAATAATTATAAATAATAAATATAATAATAATAAATATTAAAATAAATAAAATATAAATTAATTAAATAAACAAAATTTAAATACATCAACAACTAATATAAATTCAAATAATAATAAATATAAATTAATAATACTAATAATACTAACCTGAAAACTAATATCTAACAAAACTTAACATAACTTAACATTACATTAACATTACTAATTATAATAACTATAATACTAATAACTATAATAATAATAAAGTCAAATAAATTATATAATAATAAATTAATAATATAATAAATAATAATTAATAAAAAATAATATATAAATAAATATAATAATAATAAATTATATTAAATATTAATTAATAAATAATAATATAAATATAGTAATAATAGAAATAAAATATAATAATAATAAATAACTAATAAATATTGAGAAAATTTATATATAATCTATAACTATTTACTATTACATTGAATAAACTTAAACTTAAATCTAAATACTACTAATTACTACTAACTATAATCATAAATCTAACTACTATTTCGTAACTAAACTACAAATCTTTTGATTCTCTATCTTATATTACCATTAGCAATATCTGAGTTCACGATTAATTAGCAGTACATTTCTTATCTCATATCATCACAATTACGTAGTCATAATACTAGTGTAAGGATTATGATCTCCTCTGAAATGGATATCAAAATACTTACTATTTAGCAAATCACTAAATAATGGGAGAGAAAAAGTCTATATAATAAATACCTGCTTTAATATTGAATGATTCTGATTTATTTGCTACGCTCAATATTATAAATAAATTAGTGGATAGTTAATATATTTTAATCAAATTTCATTTTAGTCTTTGCTATTAAAATAGTGGTGTTTAGTGTATACTGATTTAATATGTTATTAATTATTATTTAACTATAAATATCTATTAAATCTTTTATGTATATTTATTCTCATATATATTTCCCATAATTTAATTTATTTGTTTAATTTATTTATCTATTCATATTTAAATGTAATCACCGTATTATATAATTATTTAATTTTATTTATTTTAGTATATAAGTTATTAATATTATATATGTAATATATATTATTATATTATTATATTATTAATATGTATATATATAATTATTTATTATCTACATTAAATCAATTATTTGAAGTTTCTCAATATCAATAAACATTCATAAAAATCTACACCTTCATACTGTTATTTATATTAATTATTATATTATTATTAATATATATTATATAATTTATTATTAATTTATTATTTTCATTATTATTCTTCAATTATTGATTATTTCTTACTATTATATATTATCACACATAAAAGGATTAATAGAGGAAAAAAATATAATAAAATAATAATAATTAATGTATAATAATTAATAAAATAGTAATAATAATAAAACATTAATACATATAATAATAATTAAATGTAATATAAATATAATATTAAATTGATTTTGTATATTATTGTTATTATTATTATTTATTATTAATTATTTATTATTATATTTATTATTATATATTAATATTTAATTATTATATTATATTATATATATAATGATATTATTATTCAGTTATTATTATGTATTATTATTGGTAATATTTTAATTGTTATTTTAGATACATTTTTAAAAAAGATTGTTTTATTAGATATAATTCGTTATCTTGCTAGTAAAGTTAGATCTTTAAAGTTTTTTGATATTATTAATTTTTATAAAGTAAATGATTTTTATTATCTCACAGAGTTATAAAAAAAAAAAAAATGTACTAAAAATTATATTTATTTTCATATGATATACTAAATTATATTCTCATTTATATTAAAATGAAATTATAAAACGTGTTAATTAACTTATTCATTCAAAAATATCATTTTTATTATTTATTAATGTTTACTTATTGGGAACACATATTTCCATTAAATGTTTGTTAAGAGTTAGAATTGAGAATGATTAGCTTATGAAAATGTTAAATCAGATTTGGAAATAGAAAGAATAAAGCTGTGTAAAAAGTTGTTAGATATTTTATCTTTTCAAAATAAGAAAGTAATAGCATAGGATTAGATTAATGGAATTGATTAATAGGATCTGTAGCAATATCTTTATAATACATATAATTAAATAATATTTTTATATAAAAATTTACTGAATAATTTTAATAAATCTTAATATAATTAATTAATACTAATACTATACAATCATAATATTAATACTGATTCATATAATAATAAAATAATATTTATATTATTATGTATACTATTTTTTATATCGCTAATGCTTATCATGGACCGTATATATAATAATTAATTATTATTATATATTATATTATTATTATTATTTATTATATAATATATTAAATATTTATATTCATAATATTTCTGCGTGTCATGTGTTATATATATATTTATAAAAATCTTATATATATTATTAATTGAATATGACTAATTTATTATTAATAATTATATACTGTTATTTATATTAATATTTATTTATTAAATTAGTATATTTATTTAATTTAATTCAATTAGTTATATTATATTAATTATTATTATATTTTTTCTATAATTTATATATAATTTATATAATATATATACTCATTATAAGAGTTACTAGTTTCTATGCCTTCAAAATAAATTTTAACCTTCTCTCTCTCTCTCTCCTCTCTCTCTCTCTCTCTCTCTCTCTCTCTCTCTCTCTCTCCTCTCTCTCTCTCTCTCTCTCTCTCTCAAAACGGCTTCGAATTATCCTTCCTCCTTCTACGATTTCTTCAACTCTTTTTCAGTCAATGTAAACATCCTTGGACTTAAGTCTTAAAAAGTCAAATTAGTTTTTCCTAACTTCTCATCACAATGATGATCTAAGCTGGGAGGTCGAATTCGAAATTTGTTCAGGTTGCTGTAACAAGCTTTTTTTTATCAGAGTTTGTTCATCTTTACTGGTGCTGCTTCTCTCTCTGTATTTAACTTCTTGGTGTACATATTGAAGTGTATCCAGCTCCAGCTTATCTTCTGGATCAGAGCCGCATTCTTATGATGGAATAACCTATCATTTTGTTTAGTTTGTTTTCCCCAATGTTACCTTCCACCTTTCTCTATATATTAGGCAAATGCTCTGTACTGCTCAATCGCGTTACACATTCCTTGAGACGGTACCTACATTGAAATTCTTCCTGATTTACTTTTGTCTGAAAGCGACAGATCGCATGCAAGGGCACGCGGTTCGATATCTAGTCCGGATCCTAGGTAGAAATTACCTAGTAAAAGTTCCCCTCCTTGAATACGGCTATGCCCGTTGAGGTGTGAATGTATATATACTATATATATATACCTATATATTATAAATATATATATATATATTATATATATAGTATATATATATATATATATATATGAATATATATCTTATATAATAATATATATAATTCTTCGTTCTCACAGTCTCCGTCCTTTTGAACTTGATGGAAGTTGTCAGCACGAAGGGTGGTTAAGGGGGAGGGAGTAGAAATTTTGTCAGTAGGGGACATAAACCAATCTTCCATTCGTGGTTGCGAAATTACCCATATCATTCATAGATCCCTTCAACATAAATTAAAAGCTGATTTTGATATACTAGCGTCTGTGGGAGATTGAAAGAGAGGCCATTTCCATTATTACCTCCAGAATACCTCACTTTGTCTGAAGAGCACAGAGGACAAGTGCCACTGAACAATAGATTTTGAGAAAGAAAAAATTTAATCTAAGAGGAAATGAACCTCTTTGTCTCATCAGCGACTGCGGTTCCCATCTTTTTCGGGGCCTTCCGAATCATATATAACTATGTTATAATATATATGATATATATATATATTACTATGTTATAAATGTTTATATATATTTATCTAAAATATTTATATATATTATAATATATATATAAATATACTATATATATATATATATATATACTATATTATATAACACACACAAGAGGAGCCTTGTTCTAATTAATTCCGTAAGCTATTTTTTCAAAAGAGTTTTATTTGTCTTTTTTACTTTTTTACCATGATCTATAATCTCTAAAAAATTAATAACACTAATTACCATCTGTAGACGCAAGTATGTGCACAAAAAAACTAAACAAAAGCAAACCTCTAGTTTTTTTCATTTATATACACCATATAACTATCGTTATATTAACTTATTATATTTATATATAATTATATTAAATGTAATAATGTAATAATATCTGTAATATAAGATATGAATTTAGTATATATATACTATATGTATATATATATTAGGAATTCAGTTGTATTAAGTATATATATATATTGACATACTTATCTATATATATATATATTTTAAGAATCAAATTAATATACCTTTTGTTGCCTAACAAAAATAATTGAAGAAATATTTATTTTTTATGAAAACCATTTTGAGTGTAAGTTCATTTTTCGTTTGTTGTTAAATTCGCGATATTGTCGCACTGCTGCTTCAAGATTGAGGCAAATTTGGTTGCTATGATCCATATTCGTATCAATATCGAAGCATTGCTGTTATAATATTTTATTTTCTCAAATTTTTTTACTGAATTCGTGTGTGAGATTTTTCATAAAGAAATTTTACTCTTCATTATCTTTTTCAGCTTTGTAAGTTTTTCTTGACATTCTAGATTGAAGAGATCTTTTATCACTAAGCTCCTAACTGTGTGATTCTATGAGCTCAACCTTTACGACGCCCTCGTAGAAAAAGGAGTGCAGTGTCCGCCCACAAATTTTGTCTTGACATTAGCAACCCCGGACTTGTTGGCAGTGGCGCTTCCGCCTTTCCAGCCACCTATGTTATAAGGAATTCTCTTCCATCTTTTGTGTTTCCTACTGAATTTAATCTCCCTTACTGCTAAATTTGCGTTAGATGGTTACAGTTATAATGTGTTTTACAACCCTCCTTGAATGTGGCTCTGCCCGTGTGCTGTTAAAAAAATTAAAGATTGAAAATAGTTTTTTATTTAATGTGATATTGAACTTTAAGAACCTTGATGTTCTTTACAAACTTCCTTGCAGTAATACGGTTTATATAATTATGCAAGAGATCTGTTAAATTTAACCATGGTGTAATTTCTTTCTTGTATTAAAAATATTCTTGAAAAATACTTCAAAAATATATTAGATATTAACATAGAATGATTTATAATATTCTCCAATCTTTTTACTGTTTATGAAAAAAAAGATTCTCAATCAAAACTTAATGCTAACATTTGTTATTTAATATTGTTAGTAATTTTGGTGATTGTATAATTTAATATTTAAATTTGAATATTCAAATATTAAATCAATATTTAAATTAAAATTTAAAGTTTAAGATTTGAAAGTTATGGTGCAAAAATAGTCAAATCAGATTTTTTTTCAGATTAAGGTTTTTCTATTTATGCAATAAAAATTGCCGGCATAGCCTAAAATTTCCTCTTACCGAAAATTCTAGATGAAACTCGGTAGAATATATATTTCCTTGTAAGGTCTAGAGCAGGGAGGGCCCCAAACAAACCGGCGCCGCGGGGCAAAAACCGGACATACAATGTGTCCCCATCCGGCCAGCAATAGAATGCAAAGGCTTTTATCTATTTATCTTTATGATACTTTTAAGTAAATTAACCCTTTACAATTAAACCCACTCGTATCTTCACAAGAAACTATAAGTCACAAACGGGCAAAAAGTAGTCGCAACTGTATTTCTCATTCAGATCCCATTGTTGCTTCGAATTTAACTTTGGCTATGATGACCTACCTAGGTCTTGGCCTTAGGGTCACTGTGGGCCCTTAGGTTAAAAGTTTTGGATGACCCTGGTCTAGAGCAGGGGTGCGGTAAAACCTTATAGTACCAAGGGCGATTTACATATAGATAAACAAGCTCTGAGTCAGGCAATTAATTATGTACTTTTACAAATTCATAGTTATGGATGTGAATCACACAAATTAATAAAACTTATTCATTTAAAAGTGCCATAATAAAAAGGTTAATTATTTCTAAATAGATGGTTACAATTTTATGTCTCATGCAAAATTATAGGCTAAGAAAACAGGGTTTATAAATTGTAGAAATCGTTTCACAATCATTACAGTTACTATAGTCGGCATTTTAAATTTAATTTTTAATTTTAATTAATTTTAATTTAATAATCTTACCTTTTACTCTGGCTGATCTTGAGGGACGAGTGCAGATTTAGCTTGATTTGGCAACAAATTTGATCGGAAAAAATTGTTCACATGCTGTAACATATGTTAAAACATAGATATACATTTATCTCAGTGCAGTGATTCCTAGAAGTAGATACTTTCCAGTATTCTATGTTGAGAGGATAAATTTCAAAATTGATAAACTATTGAAATTTTGATTTGTAATGTATTATCTGTTGTAATTTTAATTAACTCAAGTTGCAGAAAGAGGAGATCATATCTGTTTATATCAAAAGGTGCTTTCAAATATTCGTTGGAGCTCACTCATCTGATTGTTTTAAATCTACAAGACTGCTTTTTTGAAGTGGAATAGTGGCAGACACACTATCTCCATACCTTCACCGTGCTTGATCTGGTTTCTGCTGTGTTTAAGTGCGGGAAAAATTGTGCCATGCAACTTCTCTTTCAGCTTTGCAGTTGCAAACATTTTGCAGGCATTATTTCAATGCTCTTGATATTGGCACAAAAGAAGTAAATTAAGCTATTTGGTGGTTTTATTTCAAATTATAGAAATTAGTAAAGGAGTTGATGCCGACCATTCATCCAAGTCAAAAACTCATTTTTTAGGTTCTCTACAAATTCCCATAACGGAATTGTGCCCTTAACGTCCATTGAAGAGTTTCATTTCACTTTCCAGTTTTATAAAAGCTCTTAGCAATGGCGCGTTTCTGCCTTAGCCAGCGAATATACAAACCTATAAATAGCGTAATTTGAAATGAGATAATAGACTGCGAAGCAAAAAACAAAATCTAATGCCCTCCAATCACCTGGCCTCAGGTTACTGTATCACAAATTTATATCGATTACAGTACCGACACTATTTTTAAATATCCATACATTTATTATTTGACATTAATTATGAATAACTGTTTAATTTTATTACATTTATTATTTTTATTATTATTTTATTATTTATTATTTATTATTTATTATTTAATTTGTTTTAATTATTTATATTTATTAGTTTATTATTATTATTTATTTATTATTATTATTTAATTATTATTATTTATTATTTAGATTTATTATTATTTATTATTTATTTATTTTTATTATTTATCTTATTATAGTTATTATTATTATATATTATTATTTGATTATTTATTATTTATTATTTATTATTTATTATTTATTATTTGATTTATTTATATTTATTAATTAATTTATTATATTATTTATTATTTATTAGTTATTATTTATTAAATATTATTTATTATTTATTATTTATTATTTATTATTATTATTTATATAATTTTTATTATTTATATTTATTAATATTATATTTATATTATTATTTATTATTTATTTATTTATTATTTATTATTATTACTTCTATACAAAATCCCATCCCTTTATCACTTATATTTTTCTTAATTATTTTTTATTACCATTTTTTTTTATTTTTCATATTTATTTATTTCTCATTCAATTATTTATCTTATTAGATTGTTCAAATTTTATTACTATAAAATAAATATCTTTAATTATTATTTATATTATTATTTTATTTATTTATTATTTTATTATTTATTATATTATTTTATTATTATTTATTATTAATTTATTATTTATATTTATTTAATTTATTGTTTATTGTTTATTGCTTATTATTATGATGTTTTATTATTCTTATTAAACAGTAAATTATTTATTTTTTATTATTTATATATTTATCATTATGATTTATTATTATTGATATTATTAATTTATTGTTATATTATTATTTATTATATTATTTATCATATTTATTATTTTTATAATTTCATTATTTATATTATTTATTTATTATTATTATTTATTATTTTATTATTATTATTTATATGTATTTATTTATTATTACTATTACTTTATATTATTATTTATATTATTTTTTATTATTTATTATTTCATTATTTATTATTCCTATAATTATTTATATTATTATTATTATTTATTTTTATTATTTATTATTTATTTTATTATTTATTATTTATTGTGAGTGTTATTTATTTATTATTTACTTATTTTATTATTTATTATTCATTATTATGATTCATTATTCATTATTCATTATCATGATCAGTATTATTTATCTATTATTTATTATGTTTATTTATTATTTATTTATTTATTATTATTTATTTATTTATTATTATTTATTATTTATTATTTATTATTTATTATTTATTTATATTATTTATTTATTATTATTATTATTTATTATTGATATATTTATTATTATTATTATTTATTATTTATTATTTAGTATTTATTTTTTATATGATTTATTTATATTTATTATTTATAATTATTTATATATTTATTATTTATGATTTAGTATTCTATTATTTAATTATTTATTATTTATTATTTATTATTAATTATTTATATTTATTATTTATTACTTATGATCATTATTTATTCTTCATTATTCATTATTCATTTATTCATATTCATTATTTATATTTATTATTATATTATTTATTATTTATCTATTTATTATTTATTATTTATTATTTATTATTATTATTTATTATTTATTATTTATTATTTATTATTATTATTTAATTTTATTTATTATTATTATTTATTATCTGAATTAATTTTATTATTTATTATTTATTATTTTATTATTTATCTATTTATTATTTTAATTCTATTTATATTATTTAATCTATTTATTATTTATTAAAATTTTATTATTATTATTTTTTTACATTTCCTTTCGGATTTCCAATTGATGTCCCTATGGAAGACTTTGTTCTGTTGGCTTTTCAGTCTCTCCCTCTAAAAATATCCGATCCGATTGGTTTTGTTTAATTATTTAATATTATTAATTATTAATTATTAATTATTTTAATTATTAATTATTTTTCTCTCTGCCGCTTTCAAATTTATTAAACTATTTTATATTGTGTATATAATATTGTCTTTAATTCGAGATTATTTTTTATCTTCATTTGCTATTTCTTTTCCCCATTTTGATCTTTATATTTAGTTTTATCTTTTTTTTAGTTGAATTTGACAGATAAACCATAAGGAGCGGACCTTCGAGGGAATAAAAAGAGTCCCCAGACCATAATTGAACTCTAATTTAATGCTTTTAATGATTGGTACATTAAAATTGATTGTAATTTTTTTTTTGGTTCGAAATAATATGCTTACAAAGTCAAATAGCGTTTTTTTTAACCAGAGATTTTGAACCTTCCTCATTAGTTATGTGGTCACTTGACCCGAACCATTAGCAACGGTTGCCGATGCGAAAAGCCTCCTTAGCAACGGTGTTTATCCCCCATCTAGAGGAGATACTTGGAGACATTTATCCCACCCAAATACCTTGTTAGTATCAAATTGAGGAGAAAAGGTCAATCCTTTTTGTGTTCGAACATTTTGAGCTAGTGCAAAAATTTTGGGAGTTCGGACCGGTTTTTTTTTTTATATTATTTAAAAGTGGCCAGAATAATTACTCTCCTCCTGTCACACAATAGACAATGAACCCATGACAAACCATCAAATTGAGGAGAAAAGGTCAATACTTTTTTCGAAGTTCCACCCTGATTGCCCATGGAAATAATTACGCACTACAACCCATTTACTTGATACTGGAGAACATATTTAACACTTTAATCAGGTATCTAATTTAAATATCTAGTGTTTACATTATTTCACTTTTTTTTTTTTTGTAAATAAAATAAAACTTTTAATTTAAAAAAAAAAAATCATTTAACTTTTCAGGTTTCGTCACTTACTTCTTATTAATCTCATTTTAAAATAAGAAAAAAAAACTAAGGTTAATCTTTGAGAATATTTCATTTTTGGAGAGGTATAAAGAAAACGGGAAAGGGAAACCAAGAAGCTAGAAAGATTTTTCCATTTAAAGTTGAGAAAAGTTATTTGACACGACGAATAAGGTACACTTTTTCGGAATTTAGAAGAATTTAGCAATTAGGAGTTTGAACTTTGAAGTTGGCTATAATTCCTGAAGCTTTTTCTCTGTTAAGAAAAGGACAGGTATACAATACAGAGTTAATCCATATATAATATATATACTATATATATATATATATATATATATATGATTAATATAATATATAATATATATTATATATATATATTGTACTAAATAATATATATATATATATATATTATATATATATATATATATATATATATATATATTAATATTATATATATATATATATTATTATATTTAATGTATGTATGTATGTATATACATACATAATATATATACTATTATATAATATATATATATATACTATATTATTATATATATATATATATATCATTATATATATATATATATATATATATATATATTTATATAGTATAATATATTATATCATATATTATATATAGTTATATATTAATATATATAATAATAATATATATATATATATATATTATAATATAATATATATATATATATATTATTATTATATGTATGGCCATATATATATATATATATATATATATATATCTATATAATATATTATATATATATATATATACACTATGATATATCTATATATATACTATATATATATATACTGCATATATATTATATATTCCATATATATATATATATAGATTATACTTAGTGTATATATATATTAAATATATATATACTATATTATATATATAATATATATATATATATATATATATATATATATAAATTATATTATATGTATATATATATTTATATATATACTATATCTTTATATATATATATTATATATATATAATAAATATATAATATATATAATATAATAATATAATATTATATATATATATTATAATATATATATAATATATATATATGATATATATATATAATATCTATATATATTTAGCGCTAAATCATCCCACCAATTATCACTGAACAACTATTTTTCTACAATGTGTCCTAAAATTGACCGAAAGTTTTATTGCTATAATATCTATAATTATATAAATTAAATATATAATTATCTATATATATTTATATATATCTAATTCCTTATATTTACATTATTAATATTATCTACAAAACACACATACACATTAATACTCTATTACTACGTAGATATACAACACTACGCTCTAAGCTAAGTATATCCAATCAATATCAATTTGTAGTTATTGATTTATTAATACCATATTAATACAGTAATTAATATTATATATTTTGATAAATCAATCATACATATATAATATATGATTTTTACCTAGATATAATATATCAGTCTAGATTTAAAGAAATATACGATCAATCTATACCGTATTATATATATAAATCGTTTTTGGGTCTTATAATATATAATATATGAATAATAATCTGATCTATATGTTTTTAAATTATAATACTTATGTAATTATATTATTTTAATATACATTTATCATATAAATCTGATTTGAAATTATGAGAGATTGTTTCGAATTTAGAGATTCTATCACATTTTCTGATTAGAGTAGAACAGGAGTGATAGAGGATAGATATAGATTATATATAGAGATAGGATAAGCGATAAGAGAGATCGAAAGAAAGATACGAGGAAATAGAATAGATGATAGAGAGATAAGATAGTGAGAGAGAGAGATATTGAAGAGAGAGATATACTAGAGAGTAGAGATAGAGATGAGCAGATATAGAGATAGAGATGAATATAGAGTAAGATATAGATATATATAGCGGATGAAGAGGAGATTACTATAATATATGAGAGAGAAAGAGAGATGTCACGATTTTCAGGTAAGAAAATTTGCGCATTCAGGCGTTCTTGCAAATCAAATACGTATCGGTATGTTGATATTTTTTTATTTATATTTATTTATAATAATATATAAATAATTAAATTAATAATAATTTCTAGCCTTTTTAATCGTTTAAATTAAATTTTAATAATGAATATTATATAAATAAATAATTAAATAATAATAAATAATAATAATAATAAATAATAATAATAATAATAATAATAATAATAATAATTCAAATTAAATAATAATAAATATTATATTATTATATTAATTCTTCTTATTTATTATTATTTTATTATTATTATTATTATTCTTTAATAATTTAAATATTATTATTATTATTGTGATTTAATATATTATTATTATTATTATTATTAATTATTATTATTTATATATTTATAATTTAATAAATGAAAACGGTAATTTTATGCATTCTCCGTAGAGTTTAAAGTGTTATATTTATTGTTAATTATTTTTAGTTTTACAATTTTTCCTCTATTATTTATTATTATTAATTATTAATATTTATTATATTATTATTTATTATTATTATTATTATTATTATATTATTATATTGTAATTATTATAATTATATATTTATTATTATTTATATTTATTAATAAATGTGATTTATAGTTGACATTTGAGTTATATCAGATTGTGAAT
>JABUQX010018686.1:0-37608 GCA_015478945.1 Trachelipus rathkii
CTCGACCCTCTAACTAACACTACTCTCATCAATCGCTATTCAATACTCTGATGCAGATTCAGGACCCACTCAGATCATCTTTAACTCATAAATCATTTCAATTCTATCTCCGCATATAATAGGTAGTCGCACTCTCCACTCATACTACTCATCTTACGACTTCAGCCTTTCCGGTCTTAATATCTTCCTGCTTTTATTCTCTCCGTCTGATGATCACATTACCATACATTATCAGCCACTCTTGGTGAATTCATTTTTATCAAAATTCTTCATAACCTATGCACATTATTTATCAAATCGTGCAACTTCTTAACCACAGGACTATAAACACACAGCCTGTCTTACTATCCGTTAAATTCTCTCATATCATCAATCAATTGATCGAATCTATTGAGCTCGTCAGTCTGGCCATCTGTGACTTCATTACAATAAACATCCTTGCATTAACAGAACAAAAAAAAAGATGTCTTGGAAACCTCACATCAACAACGGTTGCTAGGGTGGCTTACCTTTGTCATACATATCTTTGATTCCATTCGAGAAGCCTTACCACCCAAGTCACATATAGGACTGCCGTCAAAGAAACTGGGAAGTTTAGTAATTCGACTGATGACTTTCTCTATGTTTCCTACTCTATTGACATCTCTATGTCTACGCCTGATTGCAAACATAGGTCTCCCATTACACACACCCATAAGTACAGATTGTAGTCCTTCACTTACTCTCGGGTGAGTGCTCATACTCATGATATATTTACTGTAAAGACTGTGTTGAGGGATGGGGAGCGAAGCTCTGGAGTTTCTCCTACGCCATTGCTTCTTAAACGGAGCTCTAGTGGCGTTCAGCTCAATATCGGAGTCCCAACAGAATAAGTCTCTACAAACGCTCACTCTCGTTTCGAGCATTCGCAAATACGCCCAAGTCATTATACCCTTTCGATACCACACTACTCAATAAACTCTTATGCGCCTAGTCAGACTGTCTATGTTGGCCTGCTTTAATCCTCTATCCTATAGTTTACCCTTTCTCCTACCCTTATACCAGGTACTATTACCGCTTCTCACTCCAATCCTTGGACTATACCTCATTAAACCTTTATTACACAACTTCCAAATCATCAATCACCATCCGGCCTCCGTCTTGATCATTTCATAGTAATTTCATCTATACCTGCAGATTACAATTTTTTCAACTTTTCACCCTACCCATTACCTCGTCCTTACTAACCTCCTCCTCAAAATACCTATTCCTGTCTTGCACCATCAAACACCGCACACATCTCACTAAACACCTCATCATACTTTAATATTGGTGGCAGATTTCGAAGTGTTTCCTTTCCACACTGGGAGCGGCAAGTCTCACGGGTACACATCCATTTACTATCATAATATACAAAAAGCACCATCCCTGATCTGTACACTACTATTCTAAAGCTAGTATTTGACGCTCCTTAACTCTCGTCAGTCAAACCTAATCATTGGTGCCGCTAGCTTCTGCTGTCTTCAAGAGGTACTATTTTCCTTTGGGAGTGTCTCTCGATCATCTCATGTAACCCTCTCCTAGTCCTATTACGTCTCATTAGCCTGTTTTGTTGCTCTCTCTCTATGTAATTATCCACTCTCTCAGTATTATCCATTTTTTCCTCCTTATTAATTCCACAGCATCTTTCTTTTGAATCTTGCTATCTCGAGTTGCGTATTATGTCACATTCAATTCCATCTCTGGTATTTCTACTGAATTATCAAGCTTCCCTTTTATACTACCTATATAAGCCCGCTGTGCTATATCACCATCCTGCGTATACTTTGCGAGCTCAGATGCGGCATATTAACCTATTCGAACGTTAGTCACTACTTTAGCACATCACACCTCCTCTTGAATTCTTCTTCTGCACTACCAACATTGTATTCTTCAAGTTGTGCCTCTGCCCGTAGATTGTGATGTAGAGTAGGTATGAACTATAATTTATATTAAAAAAATAACATGATCTCTATGTAATGGTAGTACCGATATGTGGCTAAAATGAACGAATATATCCTATTCCTATATACCGCATCCAATAAACATCATTACAGTATTATTATATATACCAATACGTAAAATACTGTATATCTATTCAACTATTTATATATTCAGATTATAATGGTATTCATATATATCTCAACACCTAACTATATATCAAAATATTATGACTCATTTATTCAATACGATAGATTATAATCAGCTTTATACTTACGTGAGGATAGCTGAATGGATTTTATTTGAAGTTGTATAACAAATGGCGTTTATGGAGGGTGATAGTTCCGAGGGATTGGAGGAGAACAATAATTAGTACCCTATACATACAGGAGCATATCTAAGCCGTGGATGATAATAGTACCGTGTCATATAATTCCAATAGGTAATTAGTTTTTGAGTGTTGGAGGAAGATAATATGAATGTATCATTGGTCAAGAAAGTATGATGCCGTTAGAATGCACTGATAGCGCACTATGGCATACCTTTGGGCGCTACAGTAAAAGTGCTGTCTCTATGTCCACAGAACGGTAAGAACGGATCAGTGTGATCAAATCTGTACATTGAATTATATCAATGACTCAGACACACAGCATGCGAGTTAGGTACGACACATAAAGGTGTACTTTTACAGTGCATTTGATATTGCATTCGCACAAGGACGTAAAAGTAGGATTAATACGGGAGCTCTGATGGCAGGTGTTTTGATATGGTGTTTGGTTGGTAACGGCTTCTGAATGAATGCAAGAAGTATTATAGCCATATAGTGAAGCGTGTGTAGAAAGTAAATAGAGTCGAAAGTGATTTGGTCTTAGCATGGAGAGGAGCCAGAGTATAAGAGACAGTTTAGTGTCACCTTCTCTCTTCTGTAGAAATACATCCAATTGTTACACCTGGATGAGGTCTCAACTCGAAAAGAATCATGAGGCATAGGCTCCTGATAAAGGGATCACATGATATCGATATGCCTGCGCGAATGACAATATGAGTGAGGGTTCATATACAGGATACCTATTATACGAATGTCAGTAGTATTTGGTTTTGACGTGCGATTTCGAGAGCGACGGAGGGAAGGAGTAGAAGGGTACGCATGAGAGTATATGGTTAGGGTCTGTAAGAGAGGGCGATCTTGAACTGAAATTCTGACCACTAAAGGAGTCAAGGTTGCATGATGCATTCCGGTGAGGACACAGATAGATAAAGATTGAGTTGAGGGTAGTCGAAGCTGGGAAATGGTGTCTGAATTTAAATATTTCGGATATTATCGAGTCCAATCGAATGAAATAGGGACCGGATGATATGTTCTATTATGGTCGCTAGGCTATACACTTTGAATGCATCGCGCAGCAGTAAGACAGTGTGAGCTCGTAGTCGAGTGGAGAACAATCGTTGTGTATTCGTCAAAAGGGACTAAAGTTCTTGAGTTGCGTTAAGGTCTTACGATGAGGGTACTCTACTTATGGCTGTTATGGATAATACCAAGGATCACGTGGGTATTAATTCTGTATAGTATATGTTGTGCTGACGAGAGGGCGTGTGATATAGGAGTAAGATGTGTGTAATTAATGACGTATCATTAGTATGATGCTGGTGAGCAGATGAGATGTTGGTGGAGAATGGAAAACTTGAGGCTCATGTGACTAGTAAAGGGGGTCGTGATAACGGCAAATTTAGAGAAAATGAGGAATCGCACAGTACTAGAGAGTGTGTGTGGAGAGATAGATGAGGTAAATGAGAATAAATAAATAAGTAATGTTCTGAATATATGGATCATGGCAATGGAAATGATGTATTGATACGTCGGTATTACGGTTATAAATGGATTGTATAAGTCGTATGAGTGTGTTAGGTCAATTACGAACGATGGGAGACCGAAGAACAAGTGGATTGAGTCATCAATATTTGTGCATGAGGAGAGTAAATGTGATAAACCGAGTAAAAATAGGTGCATAATAATAGAGTGAATGTTGGAATTTTGTGAGGAGGTATGGTTGTAACCCACCTAGGCCAAGTTCTGATACCCTCAGCATTGACGAGATGATCTATAGTGAGGGTCATTTCAGCTGCCCGTGAACCTAACTAGGGTGTAGAATTTTATGACTAGCCGACGAGTACTCATAATTGTAATATAATATTATTAAGTTGGCGGTAGGGCTAGTTTATGCAAGTAACTACTTTTACATATTATCTTCTACTATATGATTTCATTGTTTCCAGTGATGTTACGCAACGTTACCTCTAATCCACTGGGGAGATGAAGAATGGGTGATGGATAGAATGTATGATGATGATATATATATATATATATATATATATTAACTATAATATATATATTATATATAATATATATCTTTTTTATATTTTTATAGTATAATTATTATATAATCAAGTTTTCATAAAGTACTTTGTGCTTGTACTTGATTGATACCATGTACTTATACTTGTACTTGAACAAATTCTAGAGATAACATAATGTACTTGTATCACTTGTAGCTGAAACTAATTCAAGTAGTACGTGTAACTTAGTACTATGTACTATGGAAAATTATTTATCTGAATCCATACCCTGATATATATATTAAGTATATCTCATTTAGATATAAGTAGTGATCAATCTACATTTATGATTTATTTTAAGAGTTATGCTAAATCTGGTCTTCGACATGAAGAGAGTTAATTTATAATACTTTGATCATATAATTTATTGGTCCTTAAATAATTTTTATTATAAGATAGTCAATTATAGATTTGTCAAATATCCTTTACTCAATTAATTGCACGATGCCTTTTACAATAAAATGATTACGGCGAACCATTTGCCAGAGAATGTACAGACATGCATCACGTATTACTATTTGAAACAACACATATTATGACTGAACAAGAGAGATATGACCTTTTGATAATTATTTGAATCAACATCGCTAAAGATTTAAAGGTATGTTCTAGTAGCAAGATTAATACATATTAGATAACTGTGAACATTACGTTCCCATATCTTGCATACTTGATATCTCAGTGAGTAATACTTTGACTTCTACATCTAGCTTTATAATATCTCATCTGTTGACTCAGCATATAGCCAGCTGATCATAACATATCTATATATATATATATATATTTATAATATATATATATCTATATATAATATATACTATATATAAATATAATATATATATTATATATAATATATATATTAATATATAATATATATATATATATATATATAATATATAATATATATATATATATATATAATATATTATTTTGTAAAAGAATTATATATATTAAAATATTATACAATATCAACTATTCGAGTAACTCCGTAATTCCTAGCTTATAATATATTATTCATATTCATTACACATTCTCTACCTATTCCTCTTTCCTAGTCACTAGATAAGGGATAGGGTCGTATAACATGTCAATAACAGAAAATAGTGATAGTTATAAAGTAGAATAAGTACTATGACTAAGTCGAAAGGATAGACCTCCCCCAACATATACCTCAATTGGAGGTAGATTGTTTATGCATAGTATAAATAAAATATACATCTCCATTAGGGTACTTTTAAATCACAGACTGTAAAGAGCCTCTCTATTGTAGGCATCTCATTAACGTGGGGATCTCCATCACCTACGTGTCCAGGTCACAATCACATTATCTCCCTCTCGCTAAAAACCATGTACATATCAACTCACTAATTATATATATGTTAAATGCACCTTTCTATTTCGAGCCTACTACTGCCAAACTCACATTAATTTTCCTTAAACATTCCTTTATTTAGGACTACATACTAATAACTATTTCTTTAATCTCCTAGTCGGTCGAATCCCAGCAAACTTACCGCTATACATCAGTTTATCCAACCATCTTAAAGCACTTTCACTTATACTTTCATTTGTGTTGCTCCGTTTCTTCACTACCAACAACTCTATAAATTTATTCATTCCTCATTTACCAATTGTTACTCGCATCATAACATGCCCAGCTAAGATTGTATCCATTATTATATTATATATATATACGAAATATAACGAAATTATTATATGTATCTTAGATACTATATACCTATTTAATATCCATATATCATCATAAGTTTACATGTATAATACATTAACATAGATTAAATACCCTCATAGCTAAACTCTATATGCTCACTAAAGACCTTAGTTCTCTTTACATCTCACTACCATAGGATTTAATTTCCCCAGCACGCATCCTACCATTCGCACCTTTAGAACCAAAATTTGCATCATCCATTCCCTTTCATCCAACAAATATCCTAAATATTTAAACTCAGATATCTATGTTCTAACTTATTGCCATCCATTCACAACCTTACTATTAATCCATAAGCGAACTTCTACTTACACTAGTACACGTACGCTATTAAACCTATCTATGACTACTTAATTCAAACATTTACTTATTCAAAACCCCTCTATACCATCCTTTCAATCTCCTCAGATCCTTTCAACACAAAACAAAATCAATATTGTGTACATAATATAATATATATAATATATATATAATATATTAATATAATATATTATATATATTATATATATAATATATAATATATATATATATAATTCATATATATAATATATATTAAAATATATATATATAATATATATTTTATATATAATATATGATATATATAATCTCTATATAATTATATATATACATATATATATATATAAATATATATATAATATATTAATATATATTTGAGATCTGGATAAATTTCTCTTGGATCGGCAGTTTAAGAAACACCTGGTCTTAGAGGATATCTATTCTTCATTGCTATACAACTTATCAACTTTATAGGGGCATTTAAATGTCATGGAGTTTTTAAATATCAATGCCTATTATATTAAAAAAACAAAAGAAAAAAAAAAAAGATAAAAGCAATGAAGCGCAAATACTCTATGAATAAGTATTATCAAAAAGGCTAAAAGACAACAGGTAAAAAAAATCTTTAAAAGTATTTATGTATAAGTATAATGGTATAGAAAGAATCTAGGAAAATACTTATACACTCATCATATATCCAAGGCAAATAAATAAAAAACCATTTTTTTTTAATACAGAATAGGAATTCTCAAAATTTTTAATAGAAAATAAAAGACCACTTACAATATATAACAAGATTAATTCCAATATAAGGCAATATTTAATGTTCTAAGTGATTTTCTGTGTAACTTTATGTCAGTACTCATCTTAGATATACTGGTATATATATTATATATAAAACTATTCATATAAATAATACAGAAATCGAGTACTGGTGAGAATATTCTTATCAATCTTATATAAATTACAAATCTTCACAAGAATTTTTGTACTGAGAAGTCTCAAACTGAGTGAGATAATATATATAATATATATATATATAGTATATATAATATATATATAAATATATATTAAATAATTATAATAAGTATATATATTATATATATATTAATATTGATAATATTAATATATATATCATTATTATCTATATATATATTATTATATATTATATAAAATTATAATAATATATAATCTATATATATAATATATTATATATATAATATATATATTATATATATATAATATTATATATAATAATATATATCTATATATATATATAAATATATATACTAGCTATATATTATATAATATATATATATATAATATATATATATATATATATATATATATATATATATATATATATATATAATATTATATATATAATCTATATCTATAATAAATATATATGAATATATAAACATAATAATATATTATATATATATATTAATATATCTAATATAATATATATTATATATAATATATATATATATATATATTAATAATTATATAATATACTATACTATATAGTTAATATATAATATTATATTTAAATTATATATAATATATATATATTAATATATTATATAATATATATAAATATTAAATATAATATTATATTAATATATAATAAGTATATATATAATATATATATAATATATATAATATATATTATATATTAAATATTATAATATAATTTATTATATATTAATAATATATAATATATATATTAATAATATAATAATATATATAATAAATATATATATTATATATTATATATAATTAGTCTGCATCTAGCATCAATTGGGATAGCTCATAAACTTTCACTTCATCTTTGAGTAATGAGATCATCCAACCTGCTAGTCAAGATAATTTTATGAAAGTGAAAAACCTCTGATAAATCAAGTATGAAAAATTGGTAATTGTACATATGTAAAGGTAAAATGATTAGATTCCATGAGTCAATATAATCATGCATTTTAGAGAAATTGCTATCAACCCATGATACTATTCTGGCTCACATATGTTCCATATTATTAATTTAATAAAATATATATATATAATTAATATATATATTATATCTATTAATTAATATATAGATTATATATATAATATTAATATATTATATATATATTATAATATTAATTAATATATAATATATATAATATATATATATTAATATTAATAATTATATAATATCTTTGTATAAATATACTACATTATATATATAGTTATATATAGTATATATATTAATATTATAATAATAATATATAATATAATAATTAATATATTAATATATATAATATTATATATATAATATATATATATATATATATATATTAATATTAATTATAATTATATTATAATTATATATATATTATATATATAATATATATAATATATATATTATTAAAATATATAATATATATATAATATATATATGATATATACTATATGTATAATTATTAATAATATATGTGATTATATATATATATATAAGTATATATATAATATTATATTTATATTATTAATAATATATATAATTATAAATGATATATAATCAGAAAAAATAGTCAAATCTACTGATGCAAATTTTATGATTCTACCTTGAACAGGGAAAAAAGTTGTCAAATTTTACAATTTTCCCCAACCCACAGAACCCCTGGAGGGCTAAATTTTATATTTTTAAAATTTTTGCTTACACTAAGAAAGATCACTTAAAACACTGAAAAGGGTGGGTTATTAATGCATTATTTAGATATTAATTTAATTAGTGGTAAATGATAGAAATTAGATTTTAACTAGATTTACTACAATACTAATTTATAAACAAATAAGTAAAATTATATATCTAATATTCTTCATGTAGCGGTTAATAAATAAAATTCTGAACTGTTTGATACCCACTCTTTCTAGTGTGCCATCTCAACATCCTACTACTCCTCCTATAGAATGTTCTAAGCTACTCAGATTTAAGACCTGTCAAAGAGAAACTTCTCTTTACTGCTTGGGCAGGATTCTGTAACGGATTTGGTAATTAGGATATCCAAGCCAGAACCAATCACTCTTTGCACATATGCTGATGGAAGAAAGAAAAATGTAACACAAAAACTATTTTATGCTTTTCAATTGAAATAGGTATAAATATATTTACTATTTGATCATGTGAGGTACTAAATAATTGTCTAATTATTTAGTTCAATTACGAACTTAATTTTTCTGAAGGTAAGACACTCAAAATTTAATTCTTATTGGCCATTTACTTATTTTTCCAAACTATATATGCAATATAGCCTAAAAAAAAAAAAAAAAAATGTAACTACAGTAATATATTATATAGATTACATAAATTATATAGATTACACTGACTATTTCTTTTCAATCATTGAAACACGAAGTCCAATATTAAAAAAAAACTTACCTGAAGATATTTTGAAAGGTACAAAAGCATATTTTAAGGTATTAGATGAAGCATTATAATCAGTCATGGTCATAACATTTTTTTTTTACAGTAATAATATTAAAATCCCAATATTAATATATATATATAAGTATATATATAGATATATATGATACTATAAATATTATATATATATATATATTTTATATATTAATAATATATATATAAATATATTATATAGTATATATATATATATTAATATATTATATATAATAATAATATATATATATATATATATATATTATATATATATATATAATATATATTTATATAATATTTATATATATATATATAAGTGAATATAGTTATATTATATATATATATATATTAATATATATAGTATAAGTTAGCGCTCGTAGTAAATCGGATTATGATATATAGTGAACAAGTTGATCCTAGAAATACTAAATCTGGGGGGAAATGATAGAAGCAAATTGTTGAGTGCTAAAGAGAGTGTGTGGATGTGTCATAATAAGTAGGAAAGTAAGATGTAATTAACAGCGAATGGTGAATGAAGAGGTGATGAATAAGCGTTAAAGGTATAAAAAGAGTACGCAGGTGTTAATGTATACATAATAAAGCAAATGTAATGAATAATTCAAATAGAATAGATGTTATTAGAAATTATATAATAAGGAGGAAAAAATGAATATTAAAAGAGCAAAAGTGCGCTAATTTTTGGTATTGGCGAAAACAAGAGTAAATATGAACAGTTTTGAGAATAGGAGGTAATTAGAATGAGGACATAAAATAAGGGGATAATATAAGTAAAAGTTCTTCTGGAAGGAAGCGCGCAAAGGTATTAAATGATATTAGAGAATATATAAGTAGTGGAGGGGAGGGGGTAAACAAAACTCTTGCATAGAATAATTGAATAGGTATGATGGTGCTTTTGAAAATTGATAATATGGTATGTGAGAGGCTAGTGAGTATGGAGAAAAGAAACTTCGAAAATCTTGACACAATTAATAACATGTAATGATGAGAGTTGATGTAGTGAAAAAATTGTGGTCAAGTGTCAATAAGATAAGAGTTTTTTGAGGGATGAGAGTTATAATATAGTAAAGCTGAGAGAGGTAAGGTTAATAGGGTAGAGTTGAGTAAAGTTATTGATACTGAATGGAGCAATACTCTGACTCTGTATTTATTAAGGAGAAATTAACTCAGTGATATCATAAACACTAGCGACTCCGAATATGGCCAGAGATGGTGATTGATTAAGGTATTTTAGTGATAGTTAGTGTAATATAAGCGTATTATATGATAGGAGTGGTTAATTAAAGTTCAAGAGGATTGAGGAGGAGATGCGGTAATAGTATCCCTTATATAAGAGGTAAGTGGAGTAAAAAGGGGAAAATTGTAGAAATTAATAGGGATAAGTTTATAATATAGTAGTGTTGTAGGTAGAAAGGTATATCTGCTGGAGTATTTTATGTTGAAAGAGTGCGTAGTGTGACTAGGGGGTAGGATACTTAGAGAGGTTGATGAAGAACAAGTAGTTGCTTTAGGAGTGGTAAGGATGTGTGGATCAATCTTTACATATTGAATAACAATGATTTGAGAATAATTGAGGGATCGAAGAACAATTATATTATATTAGGTTATTTTATAAAATAAGTGAACTTGCAACAGGTGTATAATAGGGAAGCTTTATTGGGCAGTAATTGTTGCATATTAATGGTGATGGTAGGTAGTAGTATATACTTCTCTGAATGGAATCATAATAATTATATGACGAATTATATGTGTAAGTCACGTGATAAATAATATGAGTGTCATGGTGATTATGAGGTTAGGATTAATAGCGGAGTAGAGTCAAGGGGTTGTGTTGTCATCCTTATGGCTATTATCAAAGTGTGTACTATGATATGGAGTTATGATAAGAAATTAGAGTGTGTGGATTAAGCAGGAATGGTGTTAGAATGATGGAGAATGGAGAGGAGTGGAGGATGCCCATACCCTATTAAATATATGCGGATATTTGAGTTCTGTGTAGTGACTAGATCTGAAGAGAGTTTTGGAGGATTATGGTAAATAGAGAGATTTTAAATGAAATTATGTATTAAATAAGTCGGTAGTTATTAAAGTAAAATATACAAAAAGAATGAGTAAGGTTTGAGTTGTTTGGACAGTGAGGACAGTCCTCAGTGGAATGAGTTATGTTAGATGTAATGGCTATAGATGGAGCAGATGTGTATGAGTTATATAATATATTATATATAGGGTATAGTGTTACTATGGAATGAGATAGGGAACGTAATGATATAGCATAGAGTGTAGTAGTGAAAAGTTGTGAAATGGCAGGAAAAGGTGAGTCATGTGATGCATATTTAAATCGTATAGGTGAATTGATAAGTGAGACGAAGTCTAGAGTGCGCTAGATCTTACATGAGAGTATAGTTATATTACTATCTTGTTAGTTGTATTAAGGTAAGTGAGACTATGGTACTGGAATAATATGATAGTTATAATAGAAAATCATAAAGTTCAATGTAGTATATCTCAGTATATAATGGATCTGTATAATCTTTAGGTATGAGATATATGATATATGCTTAAGTTGTAGAAAAGAATTAAAATAGTGATGAGAATGAGATACGTATTTAGAAGTAAGATGGTGTGTAGAGAGTGAAGAAAGTTGAGTAAAGATGAGAGAATTAAATGAAAGTATGGTCAATAATGAGACATGGTTTGTCATAGTGGAAAGGATGAATGAGAATGTTACGTAGTTGGTTAAGCGGAGATATAAGTATAGTGGAGAGTGTGTTAGGAACCCAATCGAACGGCTGGGAGACCGAAGAGAGAAAGTGGTATTGAGTGGTGAACGTATAAATGTTGATAGGAGATATGAAATGTGAGTTGTAGCTAGAGGCGTAGATATAATAGAGTGCATGATTAGGAGAGAATGGCGGGGGTTATTAGTATTGATGAGACTATGGTTGTGGCCACTCATTGAGGACCAGGGGATGCAGACCTTACATTGACAGTTTACTTATCCATATATAAGTGTAGTGGTCCGCTCGCGATCCCATGTAGGCTCTAAGGGTGGATTTCTAGTCTGTTGACGACCTTCATATTCACTAATTAATGGTACATTGAGGGTAGCGGTTAAGCGCTGGGTCTATTCTTTATTCGCGTTGTCATGTTCTCTACTACTGCTTTTCTTCGATGCTATGTACCAGTCACCTTATACCTATATTATCTATTACCCAATACTTGGGCAAAGAGGAAGGTGAAGAAAGAAAGAAAGGATAAGAATAATAATATATATTATATATATATATATTATTATTATATATATTAATTATATATATTATATATTAATATATTTAATATATATATATTAATATTAAAATTATATTATATAATATATATATATATATATATAATTAATATATATATAATATATAATATTATATATATATATAATATATCTTATATATATATTATATATTTATATATTATATATAATATATATATATATATATATAACTATAAATATATATACTAATATATATAGTAATTAATATTCTAATAATATATATTCTATCATAATATATATATACTAATATTATAATATATTATATTAATATATATATATATATAATAAATAATAATATTATTAACTTTTTATATATATTATATATATTATTATATTTATATATTAATATATACTATATATATATCTAGTAAATATGATTTCGGTATTATAAGGTAATGTTATATCCAATATATCTGATTGTTTTATTCTCAGAATAATCGTATAAGGTTATTGGATAAATTAAGTTGATTTACACTATATCACATGATATTACTATATAAACTAATGGATTTGTATCGATAACGAACGTAAGAGTAGCAACTGCTTTGGTACAAAATTTTACAATATATTAAATAATTCTTTTCAAAAAAGGTAAATATTAGCTTTATATATATAGTATACGTATCTATTCATATAACTTTAAATATGTATAGTTAATAATTGTAATAATTAAATTTATGAAATAATATTTAATAAAATTACAAACATTGAGAAATAATATTATTATATACTTATTATATATTATATATATCTATATTATACTATAATATATATAATATATATATATTATTATATATATATATATTATATATAATATATATATGTATATATAATCTATATAATATATATATGATATATTATATATATATATATTATTTATTTAATATAATATTATATATTTACAAATAAGTAATATATACCCAGTATATATATATTAATATGGATATATATAATAATAATATAATATATATATATATATATAATATTATATCATATATAATATATATATATATTATATATATTAATATATATACTATATATATATGGTAGAGAGATTTGAGGCATACGTAGTAGTTGTAATAAGTATAGTGAGGAGTTGCATGTAATACGTAGATAAGTAAGTAATAATAGGTTATTGGTTTAGTGAGTGAAAGGAGACATGATTCCACCTATTATTATATATATTATTTATATATATTATATTATATATATAAGTATAGTGAAGTTATGTTAGATGAGTGAGACGCACTGCCGCGAAAGCTAGGAGAATGATCAATTAAGATATTAAATATTTAGGGGTATAATGTTAACATATTATAAGTCCCAGCTTTATAGGTCACGGGACAGTTACTCACTAGATTTTATTCAACGCACTGTCTCTATTACCGCATTCTTTTAGCATAAGAAAAAATGTCCCGCTTTTTTTTCCGAGAATAAATATTCATTCATATATATATAGATTATTTTCCAGTATAGAGATCTATCTACACGCTATTATTATCTACCTTTTTTCAAATAAATTATATATAGTATAAATTATAAAATTATATTATCAATATTAAAAGAATATACATATCTTATATACACACATGTATAGTGAGGGATATATATAATATATTTATATCATATATATTATATATATATAATATTAATATAATATATTATAATATTATATATATATATATATATTAAATATATATATGTTATCTAATATATATATTATATATATATATAAATATCTATTATTAATATATATATCTTAATTATATATGATAGTAACAATTTTTAAATGCTACAACAGTTATGTAACTAGGATGACCTAATATATAGGCCGCTCCTACAGTATTAACTAAATTATCAATATTTAGGAGAATCTAGTACGGAAATATTCTATATAGGATTGGATTTAACTTTATTTATTTTTATTTTTAATTTTTTATTTTTTTTTTTTTTTTAATTTTTTTTTTGCTTAAATACGAAAATATTTTTAAAAATTTTTCCTCACCACCCATTTGGGGGACTCGAGTATCTGACGGTAGGACAAGAGGGGGGGACGTTTCATACCACGGAGGGGATGGTTACTAGATGGACCTATACCCGCGACCACCATACTATCGCAAAGATACCAAAGAGCGTGGTTTTCCTAGAGACCATCTCACCGAGGGGGGGATAGTCCCTACCCTTAATACTTATATACACTATAATACGGTGAGTATATAAGGATATACTATACTATTAGGATAAGCGATACCTATACTACTTTAATCCATCTAGATATATAATAGAGTAACTTAAATATATTTACCTGCACTAATCTATATATATTATTATTATATATGTATATATAGCGTATGATTATATATATATATATATTACTATAATATATATATATATATATATATATATATAATATATCATATATATAGTTATATATCTATATAGCAGGCGGGGAGGAGGCCAAAAACTTCAGTTATCTCAACGAGCTGGAACAGTTAATTAAGGAACTCTATCACATCATTTCATTCGGCTAGTAATCGTCCTTACCTTTAGTTACAGTAATTACTTAACTGTACAACTTGAACTATAGCCGACTTGATTAACATGCTGCTAATATTAAGACGCTAATTTCACAGGTTGTATCAGAAATGAGATGGAGCGTCGGGTCCTCGCCTCTATCGGTGGAATCGACGGGGGGGGACTATCCCCTCCCTCCGGAGGATGGTCTGCGAACCCCTGCTCTTTGGTATTCCTAGTGTTCGCTCTGCGCGTCTCGTCATTCGTGTCAACCTCTAGGTGAGGTATGGAAAACGGTCCCCTGGTTCCTACGTTGCGTCGAGTAGCGTAGACACCATATATAAGCCATAAGTAATACCTTTACAAAATAATCATATATAGTACGAGAACCGTCGATAACGACTAGGTAAGTATAATCCCTACATCCCTCTCCACTATACATATATAATTATATACCTCATCCCCTCCCCTTTCTTCCCCTTCTTAATACCGACGTAGTATAAAATAAATCACAACCGCAAGGATTTTTTTCGAACTACATAATTATATTAAATAAAATTTATAAATAACATATATTAATTATTATCTATATTACAATTTAAATATTAATTTATTAATATAAATTAATTTAATAAATAAATAATTATCAATAAATATCTTTTAAAATAAAATTAAATAAAGTAAAAGAAAAAATAAATTAATGTAAATATAATAAAAATATGTAGTACGTATAAAAATATATGAAAGATAAAAAAATATGTATAAAATTAATTTTACATTACTACATCCAAAATATACACACATTACACAAATAGTAATAACATTTATCGAGAGAGCAAGTAAAAAATGTTAGTTACGATATATTAGAGATTATGATATTTATTTATATATATTTAATATATAACAACAGATTACACATATAAAAATATAATATGAGAGAACAGGATTTCAGCATGTATTATTATCCATTCGCTATATAAATGAGCTATGTAGTTTTGAGAATATGAAGTACTGGCCACAAGTAAATTATATATTAATATTAATATTAAATATATATATTATATATATTATATTATACTATTATATATAAAAATATATAGTGTATATTTATTATATATTATATATATATATAATATATATAATATATATATATATATATATATATATATATAATATATATATATATATTATTATATATTATATAATTATATATATACCTATAATCATACTTATTGTTGGACCACAATATATAAATATTTTACGTTGAATAATTATATATAACTAAAATTAAAATTACAATGAATTTGAAATTATAATCAATTTGAAGCCCAATAAAATCATAAAAAAATAGTAAGTTCTTTTTGTAGTCAATATTCAATTTTTAATTTTTCTTTACCTATAAATAAAAAATCATTACTAACCATTCCAATAAATACAAATTATTATATTGACGGGAACACTTGTGACATTGAGTGACATTGGATGGGATTATTATTAAAATCGATTATCTTTTCTAAAATATCGTTATCTATGACACATTACCTTAACGAAGCTATACCATATAATATACGTGCTATTCAAATGTATAGCGGTATACATAAAAGGGTACAGAACAGCCTCTACGGGCTGTGTACTATTACCTATGATCATTACAATACATACCCCTACTTCGGGGTACTATACCAGTAGATGGGTATACTTACATAGCTAATCTTACTCACTGTGAGTAGTGATCTCTACTGAATGATATGATGGTATTAGCTTCAGTATTACGCTGAAAAATTTAGTTCGTATATAATGTTTAAGGATATAAAGCATATAGTACGGTAGGTCATATAGTATATATACATATAAAACGATATATTATTTATTTTCTGTATAATGTTTAGTATATTATAATTAAAAAAAACTTATAATATATTTAAAATTTTCGTAATATAACTATATATACGTAATATATTGACTTGAATCAATAGTTTGCGAGGCAATTAAAAATTGATTGTTATATATCTTCTTGCCCATATACTTTGTTTGATATGGTTCACGTCTTTACAACTTTTTGTATATTGTTTACAATTGGGATATGAAGGATTTATGAATGGCAGGGCCAAATCTGCTTATGTCATTATACTCATTCATCACGAAATTCTCGATAATTTGTGTTTATATATTCTGCTAAAATTTGATTTATTTGAGTATATAACCTGACTTTTATAAGTGAAGTGAAGATACTATTTAGGCTTGAACTGGATTTATATATTTTATATGGGCAAAGCTTTGGAGAAAATAATCTGTGACATTGTTTATTTTTACTATTGTGTTACTTTGAAAATAAGATGCTAATGCAGAAATAAAAACTTTAAACAATATTGGAATTGAGATGTATCTATTTTATAGGGGGGGTGGAGGGTGCTGCTTTATGTTTACACCATTTCTACACACAATGATGAGTATAAAATATAAAAAATATATTTATATAGTTATTTATATATATAGATTATATAATTATTAGTTATATGGGATTTATATGAAATTTAGGAGATGGTGAGATTTTTATTTATGAATGAATATATTTTTTGAATTTAAAAGTTATATATTTATATAATACGAGAATTCTTCAAACTATTGAGTATAATATTAAATATTATGTCTATATATATATATGATTAAGCTAGAATCCATGCTGCCTATCCAAATAATATTAGTATTGGAAATGTGTTGGTACATCAATCTCTCTCTGAGTAGTCATAAATTTAAAATTAGAGAAATTCGTACCTTCTCGTCGTAAAAAGAGTGACTTTTACTTATATTTTCACTTAGGTTGGAAGCTTCTAAAGTTGAATATATTTATTTTTTCATGATTCTAAATTTTTATTTATTAATAAAATAAGGTAAATTGATTAATAATATATATATATAGTAAAATTAACCGATGATATTGACTAAGCAGGGAGGTGATATATGCGTTAGAGATACAAGTATATGTGAAATTTAAATTTATACTATAGTATTTTGAGTATAAGGATGTATGTTCATGAGTATAGTTTATAAACTTATTTAGTTAATATAATGTGTCAAGAATGATTTATTGTATTATATTATAAAATGTATGCTTGGGATTAGTCAGTTATTTTTTTAAATCGCCTTACAGTTGATGTTAGCGTGTTAGAGAACGGTTTAGTGGCTCGATAGTATAAAACAAAATCCTTTAATATATTTCTTAATCAGTAGCCGATCAATTCTAAGGTTAATGTTTGGGGGATTAAGCTTTTTTTTTTATTATTTTGTTTTTATTTATTTTTTGTTGAAGCTATTTTTTTTTTTATACTAAACGCGAAATAATCCACCATCACTATTCGATGGTTAGTTATAGGTAAACACGCCAAAAGCTGGCAGGAGGTACGGGTTTTCGCGTCGTCCAGGTAGGATGCATACTGACGGTGGGGGACTAATCCCCCCTGACAAGGTGATGTACTCCGAGAAACCATATGACATGCTCCGCGATGGATCCTATATTGAGGAGTTTGAAGATGGGTTCCTTCCGACCTCCCAGGTATGAAAACGTCCCCCCCTCTGTCCCCGTCGGTCTCGAGAGAGCCCCTAAAGTTTTGCGTGAATGATAGATGATTAGTGTGTGTGATAAAAGGTTAGGAGTTATTGTTAGCGGAGCTACTCGGTGAGCCGTTATGCGGGAGGACAGATGGGGTGATTGTTTTTCATACCTCCGGAAGGGATGGTCGGAGAGAATCTCCGCTGAAACAACCCATGAGCAGTATTCCATAAGTCAGACGTAGGAACTACCGTGGTGACCACACCCCAGATATGGTAGAAGGCTAGATAGTAGACTCCACTCCCGTTTTCACCACCGTGGTGACGAGACCCGAGAGACCTCGACTACTCTGATTCTTGTTGTATGTTATTGTTGCGGGATACAATTAGGGTATTTCTAATAAATTATAGTAAACTAAATCCTAAATATATAAATGTTCTTCAAAAAAAAAAAAAAAAAGAATGTTGATACCAAAAATACTCACTGTAGAGGTAACTGTCACAAGGTTAAAATCTTCAACTTGTAGGTAAACTCCTGCGTTCTCTAGCTACCATACTGTGGAGCATTAAGAGAGTGATCTGTGATCATCTAGTTATTATATATAAATTTAATACTATATATGTTATTATATTTGTTAGAGATTAGTGCCTTGGAAAAGGCAAGTCTGAAACCAGCGTTACGTATTATTTATGTTAAGTAATAATACTAAGTTATAGTAGTATACTTTAACTAGAGAGGTCGTTCAGTGGAACTTATTTGAGTTAATATAGTTAACAGTTGATATTTTATTAAGATGCTAATAGCCATAGCTATAGTAGTTAAGGTATTTTGGTCGTTGTAACAAAAAATTAAATAAAATGAATTGGCAAATAAATCAATTTGAAGCTCCATACGTCAGAGTTTGATTCCTTCTCTTTTAATAGCATATGATGATGAAAACTGTTAAAGCTTCCTTTGTATGTGGGACAGCAGACCCACTGAAAAATATTATATTGTGAAAGACATTGCCTTTGTTTAGATGTTACGGGAAGGATCAATTGGATTTATTTAATGTTTCTACCACATCGATGTTTGTCGTGGCTGCTACTGGTAGAGAAATAGCAACATATACCTCGATTATTTGTGTTACTATAGTTTATATCCGATAAATAGATACTTATTTATCTTAACACGTAGAATAGGTGTTTGCACTCACAGTCATATATACTATATTTCAGATTTTCCAGAAGGGTATAGATATTAGGATAAGTAAGAGATTGAGAGTATTTTATAACATCAGTCTTTTCGTTTAAAGTTTAGAATTGACGAGGAATATAAATTATGTTATCATCTAGTGACGGAGATTTATAATATATTAAGAGTAAACAAAGATATTGAGATATGCTTGAAAAGTAGTGAATAGGTTTTAACGTTTTGACGGCTGAGCTGGTATATTGGTGACATTTAATACTAGTAAGAATAAAGTGAAAACGATATTTAATTTGATCGGGCCATATAAAGAAGTGTGTAAGATTCATAGAAGAAGTGTAAATAAGATACACATAGATCAAGACAGATTATCAAAAAGACCAATTAATTTGAAGTGAAAAAGTAAGGTACACTACATTGCATAGTGACGCAAACATCAGAGAAGTGTGTGATGAATACACATTAAAAAATAAAATATTCATCCATGTTTATGTGAGAAATGAAATCCCACGCATGTAGATAGAATGAGATCGAGATCTGCTGCTCAATATGTTGTGAGTGAAATGTAGATGAACTGAATGTAAGTGTAAAGCAATTCGCCTTAGAGAGTAGATCGAATATTGGAAATGGTGGTTTGTGTGACCTCTTATGTGTAAGTAAGATGAGAGATGATCGTGTGAGCTTTTAGTCGTCTGTGTGGTATTGTTTGCTGTTCGTAGTTGTGAATTTCTATTATTTGCAATTCAAACATGTGTAATGTGAGTTTTTACATAGATCACCATTGATGGGAACAAACAAAGAATGTTTTGCGAACCTCGAATAGTTCATTGCTAAGTATATCATACACTATCGATATGAGTGAGATCTATATTATAAAGTGACAATCAAAAGTTAGGATTTCATTAATAACCAACATTCATTCAAGAAACCTTTAAGACTCAAGAGAGAGTTACAAGCCATTTTATTATATACCATTATCCATAACAGATAGAGTATATATTATATTACTCTCTGTAATATTACCATAGTTAAGAAACCTTAGAAATCTGCGTGTCCCATACTCCCATTTAATAATCCGCATCAATCCACATATTACTGTTAATTAAATATATTTATTGGTTTAAATCTTATAAGAATATAATATAATTAAATTAGCGCGGCATATTATCAGATCCGCACTATGCAATTATCAACTAATACCACCTAATATAAGAATGAAGTTAAGATAATAAGGTGAGATTATAGCTGTATTTAGGAAGTAATAATCATATATGAGAATAAAATCACATCCAGAATAATATATAACATATAATATGGAACTATAAAGCTAAAAAATAACAATTATTATTTGTGGAAAATCAGATGGTAAAAAATTTATTTGTGATAATAGAGTGTAATACTATAGGTGTAGAGGACACATAATGTAAAATATTTGGCGCTGTCTATTCTGTCCATTTACACTAATTTTTGTGCTATAAAGCATATTCCAGATTAACTTGAGCTCAGCTACCTTCTTGTAGATAACTTATCGCTCATTGGTTGTCGTGTGGCATACCTGTGTGAGTATCTCAGTTTAATAATTTGCTATAATGCCTTGCACATGCTCTTGGTGAGAGGTTATTTGCCACTTGTGACTGCGTTCACCAGCTATTAAGTTTTTCCAGTCGCTAGAGAATCGACCAATTTGAGACGGTGAGTCTGTAGTAAGCATAGCACAGAATTGTACACGTGAACTAGTAGGGCAGTATAAGCTTTGAGTGACTTGGGCAGTAGTTGCTGGTATCGTTTCAGCCTCGAGCTCGGCAGGATGACACATGAGATAGACTACCCCTGAGAGAGACGAAGAGAATAGTTGGTTGTTGTGTTTGGCCATCATAATCTATATCTAATAATGTTTCGGCTATTATTCTCAGATACCAGTATACCATCACCACTCCCCCCCCAATCCTAATACCACTTATCATTGGTAGACTAGAGCGTTTCTCACTAAACGTCTCTGATGGATCACTATTATTCTGTATCAAAAAGTTGAACACTTTCATTTATATTAACCTTATTATTATTATATATATATTATTATTATTTAGGATTGACAAGACTACATATTTCCAAATCATAAAGTTAATCTCAGTATCACATCATATTACACAATTTCATTTGATTTCATTTAATCATTCAATTATTACTCCATTATACCTTTATTATATATAATTGATTCGAGTTTTGGTTCGGGGTCTAATGTAAGGGCAGCAATGAGAGCAAATATAGGATTAGTCATTATGTGAAAGAGAAAGACATCAGTGCGTAGCAGACAGCCACACGTTCTGAAATAAAACTATACAGCTCTCTTATTAGTAAACAGTAGAGCATGATATCATCAAACGTGATTCGTCTATTTGCCCCAGAACGATTACAGTGAGCTGATCTAAAGTGCGACATTTAAATATAGTGTTGACAGAAAGCTTCCTGTACACAGATAGGTGAGATCACGAATAATTTTATGCCTCTATTAGTACTCTTTCATTACTAACACATTATTCAGTAAATAAGCCTCCAAGAGTAATTACTATTACCGTGGAGAGATATAAACAGGATGGGAGGAGACATTAGATATCAGATCTTACTATGAGAGTAATTTGTAGTATTTGAATGACCTATATGTAACTGTACACGCTGTTGAGGTATATTCTAGAAGGTAATGTTATCCCATTTAAACTCCTCTGACTAGTTTTTCGATTATGAGACTGTATAAAAGGTCTAAAATCACGATAGTCCCAAGGACCATACTACAGAAACTTATAGAACATGAGCAAAGAGTAACTATGACTCCACACCAGTGACCCGCGACAGAAGAAATTGAACAGGGACCAGACAGAGAAAGAAGAGCAATTGATAAAGTTTCTGGAAGCGCATAAGCTATGGAGACGATGGAACAGCAAGCGCGTTTATGCATCACTCGAATGAGGAGTCTTAAGTATACAAAAGACATATTATTACAGCAGCTGAGAACCTAGATGACCAAATATCTCAAACCTAATATCGAGAACAAGAACGATTCTCTTGGATAGTCTTCACCCAATGCTATAAAAAGGGCAAGGTATATGCCACAATCTGACTACGGTAGCAACCTCTTTGGGGATAAAGGTTTCATGGGATCGACTAGTTGCTATAGTTGATGCCAATATTCAAGAACAAGTACCAAAAGACAAAACAGCATTTCGACACAATCTGAGTCAATTCCCATGAACTTCATAATTTGATTAAACAAAAACACTGCCACTTCATACAATAACCAACTATTATTCATTCCAATCTACACAGGCTTACATACACGAGTGTGTGACAAATTAGAGGAGGATGGCTTATTTCTCACATCATTATGTATGTCTTATCACGACAACAAAAGCAAAGTACTCACTTGCAAGTAGACCTAAGGAGGGACTATTAAATGGTTCCTGTGAAAATGAGACACTCGGGAACGCTAGCGAGAGTAGAATTTCACTATATAAGATTCAAGTGAGAGCACGATCGAAGTTTCCAAGACGCGATTAATGGACCCAAGCCCCTCTTGGAAGAAAAGAAAGATGCGAAGGATATGGAGTGACCAAGAGCTTTATCATAGTGATTTTAGTAAGAGAAAGAGGATCATTCAATTGAAAAGTGTCGTGAGCTTCACGAATTTACTGTATTTTTATCTTGTTCTTTTGTGCAAAGGGGTCAGTTGACCCATGATGATATGTTTATATATGAGTAAAACTTCAATGCTCTATTATATTGTAAGCTATATTAAAGGATAAAACCATAAGAGAAGTTCCATGACATCACAATAGTATTGGTTAAGCTTAAAATCGAATCGTAACATTGAGTTGTCCTACTGTGGTAAAAGAGGAGACCAACACAAATGAAACAAGAGATTGATATAAGATGAAAGCACATGTGTATACTAGTGCTCTTGATTGGAAGTATCACATACTCCGACAATCAGAGCACTTGAAGCATATACTCAATGAACATGAAGGTACTATCACTCATGATAATACGAAACAACTTGGAGAGTCTCAAGAGATATCAATGGATCAATAGGATTCGAGTAAGTTATTAGAGACTATGTCACCAGAATCAGAATTCAATATATGAAGAGAGTGTAGACTTCATGGACGATATGGAAATACCAGGGGTGGGAAAACTGGTAGGAGAGATCTGGTAGGTGGTGAACATGGAAGGAAAGAAATTAGTTAATAGATTATAATCATAGCGAGAGATTATCCAAGATGTCATTAAATTAAGAGACAAAAGAACTACTCTAGACACTCTAATCATCAGTGAACAATCAACCACAATTGAGTGAGTACTAGTCAGCATTTTAGAGATGATAACTAGAGTCCAAATCATGCCTAGTCTGTTAATATTCAGTTCATCGGTATGCTATCATATAAATTATAATAAACGAACAGTATACATATTAGAAGAAACCTCCTTATAAGAGAGTATCCGGAAAGTGTTGTATTTTAGCTTTCCGTATTTATAGAGGAAAGTATACTTTAAAGCAATAATGAGTAAATCGAGATTAATCACTCAGATTTACTATACTAGTCATTGAAGCTTATAGTGGTGTATTCATGTTTATATTCACAGATGGAATTACTCGAGAATTATGAAATCGGTAACATGAGAGTTAAATAGATACAATGTCTATCAGAAAGATGCAGTATTCTCACAGGAGATGAGGGGATGGTGGTCGGTTTATTAAACTTGTTTTACTACTCGAATGTAGGGTGAAATTGGTTTCTGCGAGAGGGTAATATAATAGTTGTGAGATATGTAAGTACACACAGATATTAGGAAAACTAATCTGCCTTACACTACTATTGTATACTTTTGATTGAGATATGTGACGATAAACTCACATTTCCAAGTTATCACAGCTCAAATTTAAGCGTTTTATAATTACATATAAGTGCAAGTAAGACAAGCATGCAAAGCTGTTAGTATTTGTTAGATGCTAATGACAAATGAGTCTGAATATAAAGTACACGCCATCATATATGTAAACAAATAATAGGCAGATAACAGTGCAGTGAGAGTACTACTCTTGTTAGCATCTACATTCAGTGAAAGTGAGAACATGCTGAAATGGCCACTAAATTGTGCGAAGTATGATAGGTTAAAGTATGACGAGCCACACTATATAAAATATGAGTTTGAAAGGGTATTCCAGCTCAGAGAAGTGGTTGAAACAAATGAATTAAGAGACTACTGTTAATGAGTCGCTTTTTGTTTGAGGTGAGCTGAAATAAACAATTCAGAAAAGAAGTCGAGCTTCTAGACACATTTTTCCAGAAATACTAAGTCAATTCTATACAAGTTTTATGAGTTTGTAGAGAGGTAATTGCACTGTCACTGTTAGAGTTTGATGATCAATTTCGGTAGATCACGGATGAACAGGAAAGGTGGTTGTGAAATCGAGAGCGCTATAGAGATTTAGAACATCGAGAGAGAAGTTCTATGTTACAGGTCTGTAGAGAGGCATGATTACTTATATGTCCGATTGAAAGAGAGAGTAGTAGGATGTTTAAAAAGACTGGGAGGAAGACATGGCATCGATCAAGCGAGTATGTAATAATCACCGTATGCAAACGCAACCCAGTAGCTACTCGTAATCATACTAGACTGCAAGCTAGAATCATAAACCTAGAATCCAAGGTTATGTATATTGTCACTATAGTAGGTCCATAAATAGAAATATCGTGAGAGATGGGAGATGAGTACACTAGATGAAATCTTAGATTGAGAGGTTTATTGGTTAGCTCCAGGAATGAAGTTATCTGTCACACGCATACTTGAGAGAGAGGATCTATTTTATCAGGTGGAGATGAGGAATCGAGTATTGGTATAAAGACCTGATTACGTGACACCTGTTGTCGCATTGGGAATTTCCTCTAGTAATAGCCCAATTATCGTGTGTCCAAAACGTGGCCTGACACTTTTGGTCAAAGGCATGAGTATATATAGCGTTGTCACATATACCACTAGCACAAAAAACACAATATGGAATATTATCTTCATATATAAGTATTGATTAGTTTATAAATATGTTATTAACTTTTCGATATATCATTTGGGAATCTTGGAACAAACGGTATAAAAAGCCATTCCCATGTATATGGATTTTAATGATTCAAATCCAGGAAAACTTTTAATCGTTAGAAGAAACAAGCACCAGATATATCGGGCATTTGTGACAGACCAAGCGCAATGAGTAGTTCCTATTAGAAAGGGAATTTCAGGGGAATTATGGATTAACTATCCAGCACTAATCATGACTATTTTTTTATCGATAAACTTTAGATCAATTTATTGGGATGGTACAATTTTTACCTGAGACGATACTTCCCGCAGAGTATTCAGGTTTAGATAGTTCGGCAAAGCCTCTTTGCGAGCTCCTATGAACCCGCACACACACACACCTTCGAAGATGGCATCCACTCGACAAATAAGCCTTTTGAGAACTCAAAAGAGTGATAGAGAGAGAGCTAGTTAGTTCTGTTATCGTTCAACTTCGTATCGTATCATCGAACGCTTCACCATTGCTTTGATTATAGAGTCAGTAGAGTCCATTGCTATGCTTGCCATCCATTCGTGCTTTTGCCTTTGTCCCTTCTACCAGTAAGCAATCACGTTGATGATACTATAAATCCACATGACCAATAGCCTATAAATCTCCACAAACTCCTCTCTAAAGCTGTACGCAAAGATATAGTATCAATATCCTTCTGTTTTGACGCAATAAGACACGCTACTCTGCCTCCGTTGGGCTGTTCGATTTGAAAGCCCTCCTGTATGGAATCAAGATCCTTATACATACAGACCCATAAACCATTACTATTCTTGAATAATATGACTTTGGTTAATCTAAGGGTAGCAACGACTTTAGAAGCGATTAACGATTATTGACTATGAGTTTAATTAATAGTACCGGCAAAGACAATGTAAGTGGCAGATGCCCCTATTTCAGATCACCAGTAACCATTGATTGATACTGTAATAAGGTTCAAGTAGTGAACCAAATTCTGCATGGTGCTTGAAGTAAGAGAATTCCTGGGGAGGAGATTCTCTAATTTCAATGTTTTTCCACATTTCTCTTTGGTGACTCCTGATCAACATTTAACCATTCGGGGAGCAGTTATTCAAGAACTATTAGAGAACCGCAAGAGTTACAACTTACCTACAGGTAAAAATTACAAAACACTTACTAAACAATTACAACTTTTAAAATACCCAGGTCAGTTACCAATTGTACAAGCAATAGAAGCTTTCAGTCATTTGTACCAAGTAAAAGTTCTAGTATTTTATGGGAATTCTAAGCCCTTACAATTTGGCAATCTTCAGACCCTTAAAGTTTGTTGGTTGTTGTGTCTTGGAGGAATACATTACAATCTGTTGACCAGAACAGAGCTTACACAAGAGATAAATCCCCAAGCCAAGGTTGTGAAGGCAGATGAGGGATTTGAAGAGTATGAATTGTTAAATGAATCTTTAGAAAACAGCCAGAACCACTCTTCACAAACAGATCCAAAAAGCAAGTAAACCAGTTAAACACTGGTGGGGAGGTATCACCAGTAGTTAAGTTCTGCCAATGGAACCTATACTTGAACTAATTGCCAAATGTGGTATATATTCGAGGACTCCTCTAGAAGTACGCATATTTCCGAAATATACACACAAGTCCTAACACTATTAATTAGAGGCAGTATTAGAGAATATAAAATACAAATGAGATCCTTAGTCAAATAAGGTTAATCTAAGCAGGTAGTAGTCATATAAGTACATTTTATCAGAGATGACACCATTGTATCAGATGAATAAGTATCAGTCCTCATGAAAGTGCTTACATTGTTCCTTTTACTATCCTCACTGACCTTGCTATTATGGCTCATGTGAATTTTGCTCATATAGAAAAAAATAAATTGATTTCATTAGTACAAATATGTGTGGCAATACAAAACTTAATATATGTGTTATGTACATAACTACTATAAATGCTATATCAGAATGCCAAGCCTTCAAAAGACAGCAAATATTATTTTACACAGGCAACACGGCTCCAGCACCTAAGTGCCTGAGCCAACTACCTCTGAATCCATCACCCACCCTATCACCCTACTGATCTTTCCTCCACAAGAATATTGGTAATGCCCCCACTGAGAACCTCTACTACTATCTTCAAACTCAACCAAGAGTAATAATTATGCCTTAGTCCTGGTAGATTCACATAAACAATATGGCAGTGCAGCTGTCTCACATAAGAATAATACATAGCTGATCTCTCAATCACAGTCATAAGGTTATCAGTTCCAGAGAGCTGAGACTTGGCTTTGAGAGATCTCCACTAATATACCTTGGGGCTGTGAGACGGGTAGAATTTGTTTAAACACATGCATTAATCCGAGGTCCAGGTAGAATTGAATTATTGTGGGGTACCCATTAAGAATCGACAGAATTGAACGTGTCAGGGTCAATCAATACATAGTAAATATCAAGACGCTAGCCTACTCTACACTACTTACCCGCAGCACATCTTCAAATGGTGCTGTCGTAGCGAACTAAATAGAGACCATCATTCGAATATTCCAATTTTGAGAAATCGTCAATTATCACGATTAAAGGTTTCCTCAAGAGAGGGGATATAGAATTGGCATAGATGAAAGACCCTGCTCTCGGATTTACAACCATTACTGAGCCATTTCTATATTAGGTGGGTGTCGAGTTATCTTAACTCCATAGTATGATTGGGCTGTAGACATACATCTTAAAAGAAACAACACACCTCCTATATGAATTGGGTAGTACTATGGAAAAGGTAAGATGAAATGTATTGGCAGCCTCATGGCATTTGCTTTCCATCTTTCAACCCTCTAATGAAACTCAATCAGAAAGGTAGGATTAGAAGATATCACATATTACCACCTGCGGGACTTAGTCAAAGTATATGAGTGTGAGAGGCTCACGAGTACTCATGGCACTCCATGAACGTTATCCAGGTGAATGAACTAATTGGCAGTAACAGAGCTATAATGAATCTGAAGGAAAGGAGAGAATTAAAGTGCATCATAGACTCTCAACTCAACCTTCGCAGCTATGGATGATATTACCGTTGGGTCACCCACCATTCAATCTATATACAATCCTGGCATTATTCCGCGAAAAGTGAGGTGGCCTATGCGAGTTAGGTGAACCTGAGCATAATGGTCTCTCTAGCCAACCTGTGCTAAGCGGTGGATCGAGAAAATCTTACTTCTGCTCAGCCAGTAAGTGGCATATTATAACGATAGTTGCAGATTGAGGCGCACTCTCGCACTTAGATGAAAGATGAGCACACTTGAAGGTTTTGATATTGATGAGGACACCAAGAGGAAATGTGAGGGATTGTTAGAACAGATGAAGAGGAATCTTCAAATGGCGGAAAAAATGTATATGGGTACCCTTAATCATTTCCTTGGAAGCATCGATGATATAAAGAATTTACGTCTAAAAAATTTTCACAAAAATTTCCCCCAACAAGAGGAGGTGGTGTTAATATCAAAAAGAGAAACAAGCACAAATTACTAAAACTGAGTTATCGTCGTCTTGGAGATCGCAAATCACATCCTATCCAGTATCTCATTCAGGCTTTTGGTAAGAAGAGAGAGCTGCTAGGAACCCCCCCACTCTATCATAGGGGCTGCAATGGCCACCACGGACCTCGTCTACCGACGAGGAGGTTATGTTCACCCGTTTGTATGGAATGCTTTAGCCCATTACGAAGAGAGAGAAGTGCTTTAACGCCATTACAGAGTTCTTCTCTCTAATAAGGAGCAGAAAAATGGGTGACTGTACTGATAAAGCGAAAAACTCTTTCCTCATGATACAGAATATGAAGATAATCAGATATTACATGATAGCAGAAGTTATGCAATACAGAATACACTGGAAACACTCCATATAATGAAAGACTCCTACTCTAATGCATAGAAAAAGACTTTCAGGTTTTTCTGAGGAGTTAAATGATGGTGTTTTTGAGGAAAATAGGAGGAAAACTCCTTTGGAAAAACCATATACAAGATCAAGAGGTGCCTGTTTGGATCTTCCATTTGTTCAACCCTTCATTCAAGAACGTAAAGGAAAGCAATATTTAATGCACTGATGAGCAGCAAACAATTGAAAGAAATCTGCATCCTCGATGGGGAATCTTCCAATTGCTAAAGATTTCATTATTGAATTGAATAAAAAAGTTGGAAATAAAGAGGTGATAAAAGCAAAAAAAAATTATTTTAAGGAATTAGCCAAGTCATCCGCGTGTTTCCAACAACGTTGGAGTATGAAAGTGTGCCTACATTCTTATATTTTCATGATTTGCACAGTTAGATGATAGGAATTGATTATTTATTCAACAGTTTTTGTCAAGAGTTTGTACAATGACATTATCTATTTTGATGGATGCATATTTTACGTAACAAAGAATTATATTACTAATCATTAAAGAAGAAATTAAAGTGAAAATACACTGTTCAGATAAGTGTGAAAATCTAAAGAAGTGAAAAAGATACAAACTATCATAAAGATTTCAAAAAGCAACCAATTATTTGAAGTAAAAGTGATGATACATCAAAGTGATAAGCAAAACAGTAGAGTAGTGTGATAATACAAATTAAAATCCACCATGGGATTTGAAACTATAAGAACGGAAACTACTCGATATTTTGCGAAAATTATAAACAAATGAACATTCCCTATCAAGAAACCATTTGGTTTGACTTAAAAAGAAAAGACTGAAATCTTTATCCTTATTTTCTTCATTTGATCTTTCAACACAGGATTTTTAGAGACCCCAATTGTGACAATAGAGTTTTGTATGAATAATTAAGAATCGATATCTTAGATGAACTATTTTAGAGCAAACAAAGTTTGGATTCATAATTACCATCTTATTAAAGTTTCAAGAAACCTATTAACAAGGTTACGCCATTTCTTTCAATTTCCATAACTTATCCCTTATTGTAAATTACCTAGTAGAACTTAAGCTGCTGTTTTCCCATCCATCCCATTAATCTACCTCATCCAAATATTAATTAAAATATGTTTAAATCTTTAAATATTATTAATTATAAACTAAATTTATTATTAAATTATTTATTTTGGTATAAACAAATTAACAAATTAATTAGCATGTTTATCATGCATAGCATCATATAGAGTTAGTATGAAGGAGTTTGCATGTGGTAGATTTAAACGCAGTAAAAACTAGTGAAATACTTAACTTATTTATGATAATAACTGTAAATATATTTATATCTGTAAATTTTGGCTGTCTTTCTTTGCCCATTTACTATTTGCTTGCAACCGCGCACGCTTGGTGTAACACCCTGTGTGAGTATCTCATTCTTTGTTATATCCTGAATGTGCTTGGTTGCACCTTTGCTTGCTCGGTTATTTTCAGTGAGCGAGAATACGACCCAATTTGAGACTAGCATATAGGAAGAGCAGTGTCTAAGTTAGGAGTGCTTTGGTAGACCTGGCAGTATCACTTTGTTCGGCCCACTGCATGCACATAGAAGCACCCCTGATGAAGAGAAATTTGTGAGTGTTTTCCACCTATCTTATGGTTAAACTAAGTATTTGGGAAAGAATTCATATTATATAATATATAATATATATATAATATATATATTATATAATATATATATATTATTATATAATATTATATATAATTCCATGTAATATAAATTATTCCAATACAATGTCTTTTTTTAAAAAAAAAAAACAGATTAAAATTCTTCTTTAACGATTTCCTTAGATCCGATTTTATTCTTTTAAAGCTGAAGTTAAGCTCTCAACATCACTTGAATAAGCAAAGCTGTAATTGTGCAAGCTGCATCTTGCAAAATTTATAGGATAAATGAGTATTGGCTCTTTAACTGATAAACTTTGATTCCGGTCGATTTTCAATATTCCATCTAATGACTTATGGAATATCTACCTTATTTTTCAGAAATATTTAAGTTGAATGTCTTTTAGTGGTACAGCGTTCTGCATGCTCCAATTTTCCCATTTTTTTAAATTTAACTTCTTATCTTCATCTGACAAAATTCTACAAGCGACGATTCCTGAAACTGCTGAACCTGACTTCCGGCCAGATCGTTCGATAGCGTTATCATTTTAAGTCCTAGTCACAAAGAACACTCCTAGCTTTAATTATCGATCTTCAATTCTGGGAAAAATTCTTAACATTGATGGATGACTACGAAATTTTATTGCAGCAAGCATACGGCCCCTTTTTCATTAGGAAATTCATTTGGAGGGCCTCAATCCGTTCTCTTAATATTTTCCTGCCGTCAAGTCTTCTGATGAATATTTTTTGTTGTAGTGTGTTAATAATTCTTCGAGTGTTCGATTTGTTCCACTGGACTGCGGCATTGAGAAAGTTCAGATGTACCGCAGCCACATTACTATTACTATAATTCTTTAGTGCAGAAGCCTTATAGGCATACGATGTCTTCCCCTTCTTGTCTCTTGAACTAGATTGCCACTTTTCAATGATACTTAGAACTCCATTTAATTTTGGGTATGTGACTAGAACTTTAGACATATTTATCGCACAACTGAACTTATAGATTTGATCTGTATGAGTATTGTGGAGACAATCACGCACTGCTAACTTGCAAAATTATAACTCCACATCTCATGTGATCCAATTTACGTTGTCGACACATAGTCTTTCTAGTTTTAATTCAAGTTCATTCTGAATAACTATACTCTTTCGTGTTGACATTCAAATAATAATCTAGTATCACATTTACCAGCTTCCTATTCCTTCACCCTCATTGTCCTATTATTTTTCAATCGTTATATCATGTTTGATGCGTTAATCCAACTTAGCTAATTACTTTCTTCTTGTTATTTGAATTCTTTTAAGATTTCAGTAAAAATCTTGATTATATTCGCTGAATGTGAGATTTTTTTCTTTACTGCTACGTTTAAAATATGTTTTTTTTATTCTTTCTCCACATATATTAAATTATTGACAAAATTAATTGCTTGCCCATGCTAATATCATTTTAAATGCACAAGCTGCTCCAACAATTTGAAGCTGTAAGGATAGATTTGATTGAGAAATATTTTTACAAATATTTCAGTTGGCTTCCAGTTTCTAAGCTATGTTTCCACACAGTGCTTTAAATCCTGGTCAGCATCATGGTCACTAATGGGTCACTATCTTAACAACCATTATAATCAATTGTATTTGAGTTATCACTTGACATAGAAACAAGTTTATGCAACTGTTGAAAAAGTTTCCACTTTAGTCTTGATTTTAAATTAAAAGTTTATCCTGATTACTTTTAGCTTCACCTTCCTGTTTAACAATTGCAGAAATGTCTGGATGATAGCGTTTTAAATGTCGCATTATTTAAGATAAAATAGAATGTATTGGACCCAGAGTTAACTGGTGTTAGGTAGACTCTTTTAGTGCATGTCAACTGACTGTTCCCATCAACTGTGTTAACTATTCATATTGACAATGAAAGTATTTTTATCTTCAGGATAAAATATTCAAGTACATGATGTTTTCGATTTTGGTTTAGTTGCCATGATTGTTCTAAGGATATTAAACTTAATTAATTAATTTATTCAATATCAGAAGAAAATGTATTAGGAGTAATTAAATATACATATCAAATTTTTCGTGGAAAAAGATAATTAGATAGCCCTATATTTATATATAATGTAGATGATAGATAGTAGATATATAGATAGATTTGGAGAGAATTATATATTATATATTTAATTAGCAAGAGTGATAGGACTATAAGATAGAGTTAATATAATTAAGATATATAATAGAGAAGACTCATATATAGAGATATATATATATATTTATATACTCGTATATATATATATTAATTGCCTTTTCTAGAGATGATGATAGATATTATATATTATATTATTATTAGATAGTATATAATATATATAATATACTGATAATAATTAATATAGATAATATATATATATATATATACTAGATAGAGAATATATAGATATGATATTATATAATACCGATATATAAAACTATATCATATATATATAATATTAGAATAACAGATTATTAATAATATATAATAATATTATATATATTTATAATAAATTATAATTATATATATAAATTAATATATATATATATATAATAATATATATAGCAAACAGTTTTAAATACTATTGTACCTTTTATATTTCTTTAAGGCGGAATTTTGTATATAAACAGCTTAATAAAGGCTACTACAAACATATAACCAAAATCTATAACATTTATATTACATAAATTTATTGCCGACAGTTACGTGAAGGATTTATGAATCCATTCTCAAGGCTAAAAATAGAAAGGTATATTAGACCTATATGAGCGCAAGAATAGAATTAAAAATAAATATAAATAATAAGTAAGTTATAATAATAATAAATGATATTTCAGTAAAAAGTACATGTCGAACATTCAAATAAATTTACACTCAAAATTAAAATATTTTATCAGAATGTAAATTTTCATATTTAAATTATAAGATTGTGTTGCCATATATACAAAGATTCCATCAAATGGAGGTTCGGTTGATAGCCATTCAGTCTATAAAATATATTTAAATAATTTAGATCATATAATAGTGAGGATTATATAGCTAAGAGATGCAGTATATAAAGTACCTAGAAGGATTGAAGTAATTGTTTCCAAGTTACTGAAGAACCCTTTGTATGCTCAGCATAATGTACGGGTGAAAGGCTGTCGCAGTAGTCATCCCAATATATGTCGGCATCACAGCACCACTATTATTTAGTGTCTGTAGAGTCAGTCAATTATATTGGAAACACTCGATAAGCCTTCAACCTCCGCATCGCTGAGCACAAAGTTTATTTCTTTATCATGACTTTAGGAAACAATTACTCATCCCTCCACTTATATCGTATAACTGCATTTCGCTGCTATCATAATCACACTATTATAATGGATTATCCATATTTAAATTTTATATGATATTGAAATGTAGTCGGTAATCTTACCATTTGTGGATCTTTGAATATTATGCACCACAAACTAGTTTATATGAAAATTGATCAGTTATGTGATTTATTATTTGTAGAAGGGGAATGAGTAGAAAGGTGCCATGTGACCTCAAGACCGTTAGGCGAAATAGCATATTATATTGATAATATAACTTACTTATGTATATGAGGGTTGAGTCAAATTTTGTTATAAAGTAGTACATATTAGTGGTTAGCATTACACGTTTAAGTACGTGAGATTGGTAGTTAATAAAGATGTCACCCAAACTGGCTATAATAGCAATATAGATGTGTGTATTAATAATGGGTTAAATAGTGGGTATACTATTGTAGACGGTTAATATAGTATAATATATATTTAATATAGAAAAAATAAATAATAATAATTATATAATGATAATATATAAGTAAGAGATATAGTAGTATAGTGTAGTAGAATAGATATGAATAATATAGATAGATATTAAGAGATAATAATATTATATGTATGATTGTAAGTAAATTTTGTTTCACCACGACTACTAGTTTATATTAATTATAATATTATATGTAATTATATATTTATTTTAAGTTTATAATTTTAATATATATATTAAAATTGAAATATTGAATTTAAACACAGAGTATTCTCATTTATAAGATAGTGAAATTATGAAATAGTTTTAATATATACATATATATAATACAATAATATTATTAGATGATTATAGAGTAGAAAAAACAAACACAAAAAATAGGTAAAGTGGAAAATGTTAATTTTCATAAAATTTAATATAAGCCTACATTCGCAATTAGATAAGATGTTATTATATATATAATTATAATATTATATAACAACTGTATATAAATTAATAATCTATTTAATTTATGTATTTGCCGAGCCGCCATCTTTTTGCGGCTCGCTCCGCTCCAGCCCCTTAAAATTGTCAGCTTCCGAACCCTCGGCTCCCCCCAAATTTTCACCTCCAGCTCCATCTCCAGTCCCTCAAAGCTTTCGCCTCCGGCTCTGCAGATGCCCAGAAAGTACCAGTACCCAAAGAAGGTAGGTGTCAGGTGACTTATGTATCACCCAAGAAGACATCTTAGGGCTATTATTGATGTTGAAGAGGGTGCAGTATCGTTGGATTACCACCAGCAGATAAAATCTGCCAAATGAAACCTTTCAAGAGGATAAGATGAAGTTCAAAAAACCCCGAAGAAGTGGTCTGTGAGAAGGCTGTCTTCTCGAACAGCTTAATATACTCCTTAGCATGGGAAAAAAAATAGTTTTGTTTGGTGTGTGGTGTGTGCTCTGTGCTTAATTGTATGAAATAATAAAACTTCTTTTTTTTTTTTAATAGATTCATGTGTGAAGCGTTTAAAAGCAATAAAAAAACATTATGAAAATAAGAAAAGAATTTTATACTTTCTACAATTCCTATCGTTTTATAAAAATGATAATAAACCTATAATATAAGACTTGTGTTGTCCACCCAAATTAATTTTACCAACACCTTTACTACTCGTTTTTAAATTTATAATTAATAAAAATAGCTAGGGGTACTAGATCACATGTAGAAAGTTGTAGTTATTGATTCATAGTGGACCTATCTCCCTCTGCGCAAGAGTGACTACGACTATTCCATCCCATTTCAATTTTTGCGCACCTACTTGGCATTTTTCAAAATATGTTACTCTGTGATAGTAGTATGTGTTAAGTTTAAAGTTTAGAAGAATTGCAGTAAGCAATTGGAGGATATGATAACTACTCTAAGGAAGGATGTATAATTAGGAGAGAGAAAAAGAAGATGTAGAACGAGAGAGGCGAGTAAAACATTGAAATATTATCGAGTTGTCTGACTTCACAAAAAAAAAAAAGGCCCTAAATTTTGGGCCCATTTCCCTCTGTTTTACATGTCATTCTCTCACCGAAGAGCAGGATTTACCGTATATATATAGAGTATATATTATAAGACTGAAAAGTATATAGAGTAAGTATATATATAATTTCTGGACACCAGTATACAAGCTGAACAATATTATGTTATATATAATATATATGACTTATATTAATGAATAATAATAAGATATTAATATTTAGCACTCCAAAATTACAGAAAACTTAGTAT